>BGZK01001856.1:0-100109 GCA_005406025.1 Eumeta japonica
TTGTCGGTTTCTTTATAGATTCTCATCACCATCCCACTTTCGATTACGATCCCAGAGTTCTTCTTTAAATCTCAATCCCTACTTCGCTCTCAACTGATTTTGGATCTGTTCTCAATTCTTTAATACCCTTTTTATTCTCCAGATTAGTTCTAATCCTTGTCCCTCTTTCGATTCCATTCTATTACACTTAAGATGATTTTGATTATTTTCAGAATTATCTATTTGTTTGTTATATTAATAATGTCTGAAAGAAGTCTTTAAAGATTTTGATATTATTCTTCCAATTCTCAGCTTATATCTCCATATTTTTTTTCAACATCATCAAAAACTAATTTTATATAGTTTAAATTCTTTTCATCTAATATTTGACTTCAATTAATTCTATGATTTATTTTTAAAGTTAAGCTTTCATGGCAACTTGACGCTTCATGGCTCTCCGATCCGACAGTGTGAAGTTAGTCGTAAAATAAATATCTTATGTAATAGATACATTATATACGTTTTCTAGGTGCAATTTAGGCGATATTATTGGGTATTCAAAAGAACAGGGGCATGACTTACACATAAGGTTTTTAATTATAGTAACATCAGTGATGTAAACGCAATAATTACAATACTTGGACATCATTAGCAAGAAAATCCAATTACGTGACTGAAGGAAATATATTTTAAATTGTTATAACTTTCTTTTGTTTTGCAAAGATACACTTAAATTGCCTATGAATGGCGTAGTTATTTTTGAAAATAAAAAATCAAAAGACATATTTCATACCAATAGCATGGTTAAGTCTGTATTATTTTGTGAATTTTATTATTGAAATAGTAAAACTGATTCATTTCCTTGTTACTTTGCTTATTTCGAATAATATTATTTATAATTGGCAAAGTTGAAGCGAAACCTCATCTAATCATGTTAAGGGTTTTTGATTTATAAGACAAATCGCATACTTATAATGATTTACGCCTACAGTAATGGCGGGATCTTGGCGATTTGTTTTTGATAATGTACTTTATCTTCAACATAGAGGTTATAACTTTTAACGCGGCACGTTAGTAGTCACACTCCATTCTTGCAATGCCAAAATCTCAACGAATGACCTCCATTTTGGACTTAAATTATTGTTATACGTACGAAACTGAGATCATCTTATTAGATTACATTGTCTGACGATTCTTGCTTGCATTTTCATCTAAGTATAACTGACATCATGTTTGGGCTCTAGACTTATTAAGGAAAAAACTACAGGCACTATAATATGTACCAAACTGTTTGTAACTTAACAAACTATGCCTTTAAAATTTATAAACCTGTCATACCTGATTCCGGATTTTCCGATTCACGATTTAAATATAAGAAATTAGAAACATATTCCAAGTAAGTCACTCCTAGATTCTTAGTGTTTGTTTATTTTAAAATCATAAAGGAAAACTACTAAGAGCTGTCCAATAATAACCAATTCGATAGGATGAAGAAATATTTTAAGGCGTCTAGCGACGGTCATTTTATAGTTTTGTAATTATTGTAACTTCGGTAATACCACAGGTCATATAAGCGAGAATGTAGGGTTCGATTGTTGTTTTTTTAATGAGTCCACTATTATTATTATTTTTTTAATCTATCATTTGTATGTATTCGCGTGGTATATTCTAATGACTACTCGACATGTGCACACACGCACGCCCATACATCTTATTGTGGTAATATTGGAGAACATGAACACTGAGACTTTTTTTGTATCCAATCATAAGTTATTTTAGTAGAAAAATAAATGTCACAGTCGTTTAAAATTTTAAAAATGACGTCCATATATATCAATAACAAAATACGTTAATCATTTGATTTAATTGTCTGTTTTAGCGAGGCACATTGACAAAATGCTATTTCAATCTAACAACCGTCACTAACGTATCCGTATATTGTGTTAGAATACAAAACGAAACGTTGTTTTTATTCCTTTAGTTCTCTTCTATACGTGAGCTGCTGGATATAATACAAGTTATGTATGAAAGCTGAAGGGACCGACCAACCGACCAATCTCATATTTTGTACACGGCGTGGTTGATTCTCTGATCAAAACGGAGAGCCTATAATAAAAGTGAAAAGTTTCCTGATTGTGTGTTTATTTTCCTTCACACAAAATTTAATGAATCATCAAATTCCGATTATTTCACAATGAGGCTGTACCTGTCACCTAAACTAAGGGCTAAGCTATTGTATTTGTCTTCTTATTCACACAAAACCACTGAATTATCGACCTCAAATTTTACATCAAAATCAATGTATTCGTTACCAAACGATATTTTACATATAAAAGCGAAACGATACACGTTGTTTTTGCTTTTGTTTTTAAAATATGGTGCCTACCTAATAATTATATATATGATACCTATTTGATTATAGGCAAAATAATTTTATCTACAAACAAGTAGGTACTTCAAACGTTCCAAAATCATCCAAAAAATTCTTGAAAATTTAATTATCTCTTGATGAATACCTATACAAAATATAAGCGCGTCTCAATATTTGCCAACCTTTCTGTTCCAAAATGTTTGTCATTACAGCAAGCGTAATATTACATCGCTAACTGTAGGAGCGTTGCGATTCCTTTGAATTTACTTCAAACACATTTGTTTACCATTTAATAATGTCGTAACGTATTCCGCTTGTACATTATCGAGTATTTCATGTTCGAGAATATTAAATTTACGTCGTCGTCCCTTCGCCAACAAACGAATGACAACACATATTTTGTTCTCCTTCCAACAGGCGAACATTAACCATCTTATTGAATACTGCGCGTGTATTTCGTACTTACTCAACCATTTTCCTTAAAACACGCAAGGATGAAATATCACGAAGACTTATGTATAAAATTTTATTTGCTCCCCTTAAATTATTCTACGGAAAGAACTAAACAAACAAGTGTTTTCTGTTTTGAAGAGGTTCGCACATAGAGACACATGCATCATTATAGTGCATACCAGAATAGGATCCCTGATCAAGGGAATGGTTTCGGAGCTAACTTGTTTCACGTTTGTCCATTTATTTCGTATACATGCAGACAGTGCCATTATCTTTAAAGCGAAAGGTAAACGATTCAAATTCTCACAAACGATCAAAACTGATCTGAAGGTTGAATTGAGTAATTTGTTTTTTTAATTCAAAATTTAATAATAATTCGTTCTGTGCATGGACTACACGTTAAGCTGTAGTCGGCTGCCGTTTGAACGTTGTCACCACATGCTGCGGTTCCCAGCTTCCGACATGTGTCGGTCCAGCGTGGAGGCTTAATAAGCGGTGTATGGACTAATGTCTCCTTTTATTCAATCGAAATCCACGGACCTAGCACAATGCCCTACAGACCTTCTATATAGGTCCGTTTCATTCATTACGTTGATGCGAGAAGGAAAGTCTTTTAAACTCTTCTCTACAGCATGCTACGCTTGTTGGGTGGTGTTGCAGTCTCTTCAGCGATGTCACATTGTCTATCGTTATATCGAGGCACAGACATTTCAATAAAATTGCCACTTCAGTCCGAATACAAAATTGAATCATAAGTTTCCAGACAAAAGTCTTTGAAGATTGTCTGTTGCCAGCGGTGGCATATGGATGCCAAACGTGCTTTCATACTGTGGCTCTTATAAACAAACTCAAAGTCACTCAACCTACGATAGAAAAAGCTACACTCGGGGTTTTCTTTGGGTAAACCTCAACATAAATTCATTTCTACGAAATGTAAGAATAACAAGACTACCATAACTCATACCAATCAGCAATTTTAAGTAGCAATAGGCACGCCACGGCGCTCGTACAGCCAATTAACACTGGGAATGAAAGTTCTCTCGGTGACTACGAACTGGATATCGTACGTACGTACTGAATACGTAGTATGGAATGGCCACTAAGTGACCCGACGACTTGGTAAATATCATTGATTTACAAGTGGCCTAGGATAGTATTTCGGCAAGACCTATGGGAGTTATAGGTCCGCCAGTGAACGTTCACTGGTTGAAACGAAGGAACAACACAGTTGGGTTCAAAACAAATCAACTTTACACTTTACAATGGCAACAATTACAGATCCTTTTATTTTATGATGATCCTTTTCCAGACGCTCCATTTGTAGCGAAATTCTTGTATGTAACGAATATAATAATTTTGGATTCAAATATTATTCTGATCACGAAGTCTGAACCAGACGGATAAACGGATGAACGCATGAATTCAATTTTATTTTTAGTCTCGGTCTCGAACGCGTTCTTCTCATTGCATTATCGTCTGGTGATTCTGTATTATTTGTCTTGCATTTCTTTGAAATATTGGATTTTCGCTTAACATAAGTAATTTAGGACACAAAAGACATTTTAAAGATGACTTAAGCTTTCCGCTATGAAATTAAAATTAATAAAATTGAAAGTTACTATTTTCTGTCCGTTTTAGAGTCCTAAGAAACTATCCACTATTTTTTATACAGTGAGGGCTGTACGCTGGTACGCGCGCGCGCTTGTGTGCGTGCGTGTGTTTGTGTAAACGTGCGTTCGTGCGTGCGTGCCTGCGCGCGTGCGTATGTATGTACTACTATATCCACTTCTATTACTATGTCATAAATAACATTTAGCTCTAAAGGGTAATTTTGACTATTAAGAGGTATAGTAAACAACCGATGAATGACAGATTTCTTGTCACCTATGGCAACATAAATTGGAAGCAAATCTTAGGTGCTCTACATTTGTCTCCGAATAAATATTCAATTCGTTGGATAGGGATTCGTTGTGCATGAACAGATTCGAAGGGTCAGAAGTGGGTTGCGTACTGCATGTTACTGCGTGTCACCGGCAAGTGTCTAATTATATACTTCCGGGAACAAGTACTGTATACAATGAAAATTACATTATATACTTTATATTGCTCTAATGTGGCGAATATATGGCGAATCATATATGAAAGATTATTATAACCCAATCAATACAACGACATCTTGTTATGAAAATACATCTTAATACTTGACGCGATGAATGTATTAGCACCGAAAGCGAACAAGTATTTGAGACCAAAGGATGACCGATCGCGACGCACATGGGACTAAACCAGGTGTATTGTCTTAATTGAATATATTGTTTTTCTTATAATATAATTATAAACAAAACTATGTCCATACTCTAGCGTATTAAAATCACAAACAGCTTATTATCATCTTATCTTTTTCTTTGTGTAGTGTTTATGAATATGAATAAAAAGGCATAATGCAAAAGAACTATAGTAATCCATTCACATTAAAAGCTACTAAGCAATTTAAAACCCATCTAAAAATATATATTATCTTCTATGTAACATCAAGGCCATCCCCTTACTGAATATTGCAGTTTTAATGTCAAAATAAAAAATTTGGTTGCCTGTAAAGTCGGTATACGGGCGAAAGTTTTACGTGACAACGACTTTGAATGGTAAAATCATTTTAATGTGAATATTCATTCGTATATAGTAGAAGAAGGATGAAATAATAGTAACAATTTAAAACATTTATTTATACAAAGAATTATATTTAAAACATTAATTTATACAAAGAATCTCGCACTGAATTTCATATTAACAAAATTTTATTTTTACCTTTACATACATACGTATTTATATACAAATATACATATAACTTGCAATACATTTGCAAGCTATGCACTAATTCTCTAGTGCTGCGCGCGGCAGACCGATCATAGTTGAGTGGGAGAGACGCAAGGCATTCAGCGGGCCTCTCTCGTTCGGTGACTCATCGTTACGTTACCGAGCGTTACACTTTTCATAAGTGACTCCCAGCCGCAACCTAATTTAAGACGTTGTCACGTCAAAATATGATAGACTGCACTTTTAGAGTTCCGTATAACAGATGAAAAATAAAAACCTATAGAATCAATCATGTGTGTCGGTCTGTTTATCTATATATCCCAATGTTTTAGACAAAATTTGCAGTTTTCATTTGTCCTTTTAATACTCCATATATTTTGAAAAACGTTTGTCTAGAAGCAAATACTTCTGTACTGAAACAATATTCTAACCAAATTCGAATTTACCTTAATTAGATATCTTTGTAACGATAGCTGAGTAATTCATTGTGTGTATTACGAAGTAATGCGTTTAATTTAACCTATCGAGTTAATCGAACCAATATTTAGATGGGTTAATACAAACAAAATCTTGGTTCGTGCAAAATTAACGATGCAAATTCGCTACGTTGGTCAAACTTTTGATTGGAATGATCAATTTTTTTGTTCAGTGTATTGTTTTAAGTTCGACTAACAATATAGGCTTTATATAATTATGCCATTATAAAAAAAACTACTTAAGAATATCATGAATGTGACTGTACTGAATATACACTGCCAGCATCATGTCAATAAGAAAACACTTTGTTGTGCAATTTATATGTACATTGTTTTTACATCAAGATATGAAGAAATGTGATGTCAGTACAGGCATGTAAATAATTGCAAATTTTCATATTGTAATGTTTTTTTTTTATATTATCAGAATACATATTAAAAGAATAGCTTAAAGAACAATTAACTTACGAACATGTTGGCCGACAGGAAATCTCACAGATTTGGGCCACGAGGAATTAAATTATTAGCCCACACGGCGCCTGCGCGGTAATGCAACCCTTCTACGCACAAGCGGTTTTAAATATTGATATTTTAGCATAGTTCACCTTACAGCCCTTGTAAACTCGACGACTTTATTTGATAATTCGACTTTTTAATCACATCCAATCGAATTATAATAGATGTATTTAGAATCCCTTTTAAAGCATACCACTCAAAGTTAAAGAGAGACAGAAAGTTAAAAATTCGAAAGTTAATAAGCCGCAAAATATTCTACTGACAGGGAAATTCAACTATGAACCTTTAATGCAATTTTAATACACGTCTAACGACAGCCCGCAGTGCGAGCACGCGAAAAAAAGGTTTTTCATCCCTCGATTTTACGCATTAAAAGCATTCCCTAAATTTTTGAATCTGTGATTTCTTTACGTAATTGTATGGCGGTATATATAAGACACTTGCCTGTACAATTTCATGATAATTGATGGATAAATAACAGTATTTATAACGATATGACATACGACCGGACAAAGAGAGGATCGGAACGAAATTGTAAGGGTTCCTTTGTTCCCTTTGGGTACAGAACCCAAAAAATGGGTTTCAAAACTATTGCTATGTGGGTTTTACAGGTAGGTTGTAAATAATATAGAGTCAGTTAATTTTTTCAATTGTGGTGTAGATTTCCTAGATGAAATCGAATTAAATCGTGTATACTCTATTTTCTACTTTTTGTTTGTTAGAAGCATTTCCTTATACACTACGCTATACTAATAATAAGCTCCATTCAATTTGAATTATAACACCCATTTTTTGGGTTGCAAAGTATCACCTAGATCAAATTTTTTTGTAGTTCCAATAGGACCTTAATTCGAGGGAAGATCTAATGACGTGAACGAAGTCGCAAGCAGACGCTAATTATTTTAACAACATTATTTCGCAGTTCTCGGATAGTCTTCCTGAACCTATTCACAGTTGGTGCGGAACTAATAAACAATTTTATGGCGTTTATTACTCTTACGTGCATGCTAATCGATGATTCCAAGGTTAGGTGGTAGATTTGTTAATTTAATTATTGCAAATCGCTTTATTGTTTTGAAAACGGTTCAATTCTTATTTATGTAAGTATATTTTTGTTCGATAACTAGGAATATGAGCGAGTTCATAAGGGTGATAGTACTGTCGATGTAGATTGAAGGTTATACTCGATATTGTCTGTGAAATTAATATCAGACGGTTTTGAAATATTTAGATCATTAACAGCTTTTCATAACATTTATTATTTTATTTATTATTGTTATTAGCATTTTTCCTAATAATATAAATCACGCGAAACCTCTTCATAGACTCTACTGTTTTTAATTTTGTCAGCTTTTATAAACTAAAAATTGTCTCAACAATAAAAGTAATTCAGATTACTTTTAAAACAAACAATAAGCGGTGAATAAATGCAGAATGTAAAAACATTTTGAACTGACCATTGCTTAAAACAACTGTGACATTGTAAAATTTCATGAAATATATTTATCATACGAATTGTTGATATGTGTCTTCGTATGAACTAATTTAAGAAATTAATTTGAATGCACAAATATTTGAGGTATCATGAAAGGGAGCGGCCCACTTAATTCTAAAAATTTTATGAATCAGTAGGTACAGTTGCACTATTTTTAGTCTATCGCTCGGATCACTTAACTTAGAATATTGAAAATTACCTTACGAATTTTTGACTCTTTCAAAGTATTAATAGCATTATCTGATTGAAACATTGATCATATATGATTCTGTTAATATATTTTTTTAACGAATTTCATTAGTCGGTGTTTTGACTCAAATTTTAAAAATCAACGTAGCATAAACACTAATTCTTATGTTGCATGCTTACGTTTATAAATATATTTTTAATTTCAAAGGCATTTTTAAAGAAACTTTTACACAATAAACCCTCATTGTTGTCATATAATAGCAAAACAAAATGGTAAATTTCAGAATAACAATATATTATTTGTTTTATTTTCAGGCATTATAAAATTATTAAAAATCGCCAGCTTGTTGATTCGTTAACTTTAATCTCAAACTTTCCCTAAAGGTTGCTTATATTTGTACATCTCATTAAATATTAACCAATTTAGAGCTATTAAAAAAAAATTGATAAACCTATGGTTACGAATATATTTTTGACGCGACACACAAAGAAAATTCAATACCATATTTATTAGTGACTATTAAACTAGTTAAATTATCTAATTATTAACTTCAGTTAGATTCTATAAATTATACTAGCTATTTATACAGACTCTTAAACACGTAGTTTAAGTAGTTTGGTCTGAATCATGTTTAAGCTATGACAATTGGTGAAACGAAGTCATTTAAAAACCTTTAAAAAACTAATTAAGATATATTATCTATGAACATATTTGGCCAGTGATAGAACTATGAACTATAGAACCACTCAAGCTTCATGGCGCCTACATAAATGTAAATAAATGTAATATGTCCCACATAAACAGATAAATTTCATAAAATAGTCATATATTGATATTTTATTAAATAAAAAAATGTACGTGTGTCCGACGCGCGTTAGATTTATTCTTAAGAATATAGAATATACCACATATTCTTAAAAGAAAAAGTATATGAAATAAATAAATGCAGTGATGTATGAAATATTTTGGAATATATACAATCCATTTTTACAGTATTGAGGGTATATATATACTTTTATTCAAATTTACTGCTATTGATTAGGCAAAATATATTTCAAAATTCGTTACATGATAAAACTTTGGAACTCCAAAACTTCAAATTAAACGACTGGCAATAACGTTTAACATATACATTAAGAACTTAACTTCTGCATTGGAAATAAAACATCTATGAATCAGCAATGGAACAAAAGCAGTCGTTCATTATTAGATACGCAAATATGTTATGCGGAGGTGTAATATAACGAAAGGGTTTCACTTTTATCAACACTCGATTCAACAGCCGATCTAATGTCTACCGTGTGTTATATACGAAAATTGATTCTTAGGAGTAAATTCCAAAATGGATGAAAATTTGGGATTTGGTATGTATATGAACGTGTACAGATTTGAAATCCAAACTGCCCAGGGATATGTAGCATAAATAAACAAATTCAGTTTTTACTTAATTTAATTTTATAGGCCCGTCCTATTTTATAGTTATAAAATACTGAGCAAGAGCATATCGGACCATGTTCACTATAAGGTTCCGAAATTTTACAAAGAAATGAAAAAAGTACGTTGTTACATTTTTCCATGCTTTCACTAAAATAGTTTAAGTACTTTAGTCAGCTATAAGTAAAAAAAACAAATAGATATGTTGTCTATTACTCTAAAACTAGCGTGAACTAAAGTGCATCAGCAATAGAGCAGCGTATCTTCATGGGATTTACGTCCTTTTATTAGAAGCGCACTTTTTCGCCAATAACACAAAAGCAGTATTTCCGACCACGTTCAAAATAATTTTCCTTGAAAGTATTTATTACGCGTTACTGTCGATATTTTTTTCATATTTTTTTGGACATACGGTTTAGAAAATAGGGGGGTGACACAATTTCTGCTATTTTCGAAGCCATTATATTCAAAATTATTTACGTAATCAGGAAATTTGCTAAAAACCTTAAAATGTTTTTAAGAAAACTATAGAAATATGTTCCACTATTTGATGTTTTGGAGAAAAAGTTTTTTTCACCTTCTGTTACATGTATAGAGTGTTCCCCCTAGAAATATTTAATTTTCTTATTTTAATAGTTAGGAAAGCTAGTTTTTTATTTTATCAGTTCTTTATTAAAACATATTAATAAATATTATTCCTAATATTATCTTACCGTTATTAATTATATATTAACGTTTTTTTACTTATTACATATTTATTATTATATTAATAAATATTCTATTACTTTTTATATTATCGTAAGGCTAACTAATGTCATTTTATTATAGTGATTCATTTAAATGGATAAGAATCATATAAAAAAAAACAAATCAACATCTTTAAAATGTTTAAACGTGCTCTGCTTTCTCGTACAGATAAACACAAAATACGTTACGTAACAAAAAAAGACTAACCAAAAATCAGATAATCGACTCGCCGGTCACGGCCGGAAGCGAGCGGGACAAAGATATGCGACCTCATCAATAACGGAACAGAAGCACAACACGAACACCGCGGAAATTATAATAGTTACGCCACTAGCCGCCGCCGCACTGCTACATACCTGTTCACACTCGGCATTAATTCTTCTCACGTCACGGCACAAACGGTCATATGTACTTTATACGGTGGAAAATGGATAATACTAATAATGAAAACTTCTTGTGCGTCTCACATGTGCGCGGAGTGCGCATGCGCCGTCGGCCGTCATGCTTCTGATGCGCGCCCGCGGCGGCGCCGTGCCGTTGTAGGGGGGATTCTACACACGGCTAAGTCGGACGCACCGTCTCCGCGAGATGTTGGAGCGCGCCGGCGCATCATCGGCGCCGTAAATAGGCTGTGTTGTTGATTAATATATACCGCTATTGGGGGCCTGGATTTTTTCTCTTCGTACGAGACCAGAATCGAACCGGTGCACGGTCGAAAGAAATTCGCACGACGTCATTTCTGTATGCAATGCTTTCACTTCTTCTACTTTCTTTCGTGAAACACGTCCGCCATTGTGGTTATGTTAATTTTGGTCATTTAAGATTTTTCCCTTTCCGTACACACAATTCGACACAAATTTGACTTACTCAAATATCGATGCAATGTGTTATTAACTTTTCCTATCATATCTTTAATTGTAGGTAATCGAAATTATTGTTTGACCATTAGCGTGGTCAAAAAGAATTGATTGAAATGCACTTCAAATTCAATTGGAATCAAACGTTGAAAGGTCATTCTTATAGTTATATGTGTGAAACATATTATTCATGATGAACTCATATCAAAAACAATTATGGCATTATCGTGATAATGCCATTGACTATATGTATACTAACTACTATAGGTCAATGGATAAATGTATTAGAGAACGTCAGCTTCAAGATGGTCTTTTAACTTCCCTATAAAATTGATTTTTTATAAATTGAAAAATACTGTTTTCAGCAAGATTTTAAGAAGATGATAAAGGCCCTTTTTTATATAATTTATGGACGCTAACAGTCACTGTATATAATAACACTAAATTATGACACAATTATATGCATATCATACTTTTCTTCTAATCAAAAAAATCATGAATAGGAAAACATACAATAAGTCGAAATTTATAAGTAATCACCAAGTTCTGTAAATACAACCCGAGAAGAGCATTTCACATAAGTACACTGCACATAGATCCAAACACTATATGCGGTACCAAAACAATAATTTAGGAAAGCGTTAAATTATTTAGTAAACTGCCTAAACGTATCAAAACTACGTCAATAATATTACTTAATGAATATGCCTTCGGACTTATACTGTTAAAAACCTATAAAAACAATGAAACACTGTTTTTTGGAAACCGTTTGTGGTGGGCGCCATTGTTTTCTGTCTCTAGGCAAATAGGCGGCGCGGTGCTGACGGCGCAATTTTTTTTATTGCTTTATTTTCAAACCGCTACTCTGTACACCATGTGCATTTCTGCATATTCATTATTTTTGTTTCCTATTATGATCCAATTTTGGCGCCCACTGTTCAGCAAAAATGAAAATTTAACCTTTTATAACTTCAATGTCGAGTGCATGCAATAATGTTCTTATGGAAATAAAGATTATCTAAACTGAAATGTATGCCAGTCCATTTTTAAAATTACAGTCTGTCCCAGACAGTATCATTAGCTTAACTTAAAAACAATTACTGTTCTTATAGCTACTCTGACTGATCGAATTCATATGGGGCTTTTCTGCCTTTATTTATAATACATAATATCATATATATTATAAAGCTCGTTTTAGTGATAATAAAAACATTTTCGATCGCTTATCAGTATTTTTGTTTAAATTGAGAATTTAAAATGGACGATCCACAGAATAAAAACAAATGAAACTATAGGTTAACACTAGTTTTATTTATTAGTCTAGTTAGTTTAATAAGGACAGAGGAAAATTACAATTTCTCGTCAATGAGTCGTCAGAGTCTTCTTTTTCCAATCTCCCAAACAACTGTATGACTCATAAGTGTCCCACTGCCGTTTATACCAAAGGGAAAGTTCGCGTAACACCGCGACGTTGGCTGAACGGCATCGTCGCGGAGTCGAAAGTCTGAGTTCGGTACGCACAGACGAGCCGGAGCGCGGGTCTCGGCCGACAATGGGTTCGAATGACGCAAAAAAAATGGGATTCTTTTCATTTCCTCGTAATGATCGTAATGGAAGTCGTTAGTTTTGCAATCGCTCCGCACTTCCGTCTCGGACACAACACTCGCTGAACGGACGTCAATGGAACCGATATCGCTGTCGCCGCCGTGGCAATTATATTGCAATAATGGTTTTTCGGGCCTTTATAGATAACCCAATAACGTGAATGCACTTACTAAGGATTACGAGCACCGAAGCAATAAAAAAGCAATTCGTGAACGTCACAGACTGAGCTGTCAAATCTTAAATATAATGTAGCAACTGGCGTTGTTATCTTTTGTGGCAACTCGCCTAAAAGCTAAATAAGGAATTGGTTTAATATAATTCTAGTGTTTTTTGTGCGCAGTCGAGTCTAACATTACCGGTTATATTTTGGACGATGTATTTATGAACATGTCAATCGACCGTACGTACGTTGTCAGAAAGGAATGTAAAACTTTTTCTTTTGCTTCTTCTATTTTTAGTTTCCGTAAAAAATTCTCTCCAACAAAATTTCCAAGACTTCGAATATAACGAATGAATTCCGCAAGCGAACATTATTTTTGATTTATCGCTATGAACATGGATAAAGTTTCGTAAATTTGAAAATACTAATTTCAGTCCGATTTTCAAAAATCGTGTATTCATCAGATCTTGACGTTTTAAGGTCCTCGGAATCTATTTTGACCATTTTCTCAGTGATGGCTAATTGTGTGTGTGTGTGTGTGTATGTGTGTGTAAATCTCTTTTAACTTTTGAACGGAATAATCCATCAAAATGCAATTTGCCGTATTCGAAAGTAGTCCACGCAACTACGGTAGATGTCGAGAGATTTCAAAAATAAAATTTTCAGAGTTTTTTTTTTCGTAACTTTACTCTCCCGATCGACATCAAAATCTAATCAGCTCTTTTTTCCAAACTTTCGCTTGATTCGATCAAAAAATATTATTAGCCAAAATTTTTTTAAAAGTGTTTTATTGTATTTCTTAAACTGTTCTACCGGTAAACGCTAAAATGTAACCAGCTCTTCTTCCTAAAAATTAAATCAAAAACGGCATTAAAATCAGTTGGTTCGTCCAAGAGATATTGTAAATGAATAATTCGAAAAAAAGCCTTTTTTTTTTAAATAACTTTTTTTTTAAATAACTTATGAATTTTGAATTTGAAAAAAGTGAAAAGTTATAGTGAATTTTGGAACTCGAGAGGCTCAAAAACTTACCAACAACTATATTTTTCACCCCAAGAACTCGAAAATATATCGACAAATATCATAACGGGAAGCTTTAGGGACGGCCTGCAGGGTCAACCGTTGTTCACATTTCATTTTTGTGTAGAAGAGACATTCATAAGTTCTTAATATAACTAAGATATAACGTAACTGACGTATATTGTCTCACCACCATGAATTCGTGTGAGAAACGCCACAAAACTATACGCCACAAGACGGTTTTATAGAGGTAAAATAAACACAAATGCATGAGGCATTTCTGGCAACTCTACCATCGTAAATCAAAATTAGATTTGACAGCTGTATACATCAGCAACGATGAAGCCAATAGCGAGGTGATATAATCTCTGAATATACACCCAGCATAATTATACATTAACCTAATCTAGATCAGGAACGGCATAGCATATTTGTTCTTGTTGAATAAAAATATTTGTCATATAGATGAAAAAAAAATCATATTTTAGTTCTAATCAACTTTTTTTTATAAATGTATCGAGATATTTGTACAAAAGCAATAGTGGATACGATTATACAATAAATAATTGTGTATTACATTTATCTCTAAAATGAATTACTATACATATTACAATATTATATGCCCGATTAATGCAAATAATGTTTAAATTCATACCTTTTAATGTCTCTCTTTTATTCTGAAAAAATAGGTTACTGTTAATGTGAAGTTTAATTTGAAAAAATGTTTTATATTACAATTTTAATAAAATTTAATATAACACGTTGTTCTTGAAAGTCCAATTGATTTTTTCAGATTTAAAAATACGCCTTAAAAAGTAGGGAAAATTTTCGACCTCACAACGCAAATACTAAACGATAATAATTTGATTGACGAAGTTGAATTTTACCTGAAAGCCTTGGCGCTTGTGTTGTCGGTGACGTCGCCGCTAAAGTCGTCGACCCTACTTGAACTTGATACGTCGCTGAAATATTTGGTAACTCGCCTTGGTCGCCCTCCCACGAACTTTTTTAGGCTTCCGTCGGCGCACCGACTTCAAACAATGCTTCGTATTTTTGTTTTCTTTAATAATACTTTGTACAAAGAAACGAGCACTTCTAAAAATAAACGCTTCAAGAATCCTTTTCCGGGTTCAGTCCTACGCAAATGAGTAACAGTTGAGATGATCGAAGGATTATATAGTCGTCGCGTATAATGACGCAGGTTATATGGTCATGATACATCATGACACGTATACTTAACTACATGACCAGATTCCAAACGTGTATTTACACATTTGCACAATGACTGATTGTATGTGATAGAGTGCGCCATTCATAATCCTATATCGCTTTATCCAGTCTTATCGATTTATCGAGCGAGTTTAAACATCCGGCATCTTTTTTATGACAAAAATATATTTATTTAATTCTAGCTTTTTGCTTGCGGCTGCACCCGTTTAGGATTCGGTCTGTCACATAAAGTTTTTATCGCAACTCAAACATCTCCCACATTTACCGGTTCATTCTCCCTCCAAACGACTTCCGAAATCTTGCATTTTTTTCAATAAGTCGAGCACGTCGTGACCACAAAGTTGAGTGTAAGTTTATAACAATTATTATTTGCCGTGTAACTTCTCATATTAGATTTTAAACGAAGATAATTTTGTTCCTGATATATAATTTAAATTAAATAAGACCTGTAGTCTATTTCGAGCCAAGCTTTATCTACTCGTGAAAATCACATTAAAATCCGTTCAGTAATTAGAGATGCGTGCAGACAAACAGCAGACAGACAAAAAATTTAAAATGAAAAATATTTATCGATTCCTCTTATGGTACCTTTCTCTCACTACCCTCTCTCCATTTTTCAGACATATCTGCAATGGGCAGACACACTAAGTTTTTCTGTTTTATTATATGCAAAGGTTCTGTTTTATTATATTGACGTTATATCGGGTCATAACAGAAGCCGGGAGCAGGAAGAAACATCTTTTGATAGGAAAATTGTCATAACGCCATTATAAACATAAATATAAGCTTAATCAAATTATAAGCGTAAACATTAATAACAAGTTACTAACAATAACAAGTCTAACAGATAAAAGACTGGTTGGTCCACTCTCAATAGGAAAACGGGTTACCGGTGTAACATATTATAGTTGATCAGTTTTTAATTAATACATATTATATATTATAACACGCAAATAAACGTGCCTTAATAGAAAGGACAACTATATTTTTAATACTATATTTTATTTGTATTCATTCAAGAAATAGTGAAACATTTTTGTTATTTACATAGTACTTAACCGAAATGTAAACGTTTTAAATTGACAATTGGACAAAGAGAACGATAGGAAGTTGTGATGTCAAGAATTCATAGCGTTATGTCAAATACATGTTAAAGTTAGTTTTGCAAGAAAAAGATAACACGACATCATGAATGTATTCAATTAGTTGATTTCTTAATCAATTTCGGTTTCACTTTTTATTATAATACTCGTATTTCAGTCGACTTGAAAACTTTACCAACAATAGAATATTTTAATAACTGTCTCATTACCCAATAATTAAATACACATATAACTTGTTCATTACATTTGTACTCCTGTACGCCACGCCTGCCTGCTATGATAAGGACCCCACCAAGAAACTATTTTTTGCTACCAACAGATGTTTAATTCTGTAATCGAGGATGGCAGGGTGTTGGTTTCATATTATCAGAAAGGTTATCTGAATGTCTAGACGGTTACGACTGTATAAATTCTTTGCTCTTCTGGCCCTTGTTTAAAATTGGGCCGACACGGATTTCCATTTTAGGCGTATACGCTCAAAACCGCACTAGGAGCAGGAAGAGTTTTGGGTTGGTATAAGGTGCATATTAGTGAAATGTAACATGAATGAAAGGGTCGTCATGTAATTTTAATGGATGATGGAGATGTACAGCGGGTTGGATATGAGAAAATCTTAGGTAAATGTGACGATGAAAGAGTGAATGACAATGGTGATTGCCTTCTCCTACTGTGCCAGGAGACTAACTTGTGTGTGACAAAACTTTGTTTGACTACACAAGGATACAATCATATGCTTGGCGGGGAGAACAAGACAAAAGCATGATAGACTTTATAACTGTGGATGATCGGTTAATACGTAAAGTTGTGGATACGAGTGTACCGTGGCGTCAACATTAGCACAGATCACTTCTTAGTAGTTTGTTAAATTAAAGATTTATGCCAATGTTGAAAACACCGAAAGTGGTTACTACAGAGCTAGAACACATAAAAGTTGGTAAGTTTCAGAATCCGATGTAGAGCAATTGAAAGATAGCTAAGGAAATGTAGAAAGTCTAGAACTTGAAGATAATGTGGAAGGTAACGAAATCTGTTTTAGTAAACGAAACAAAAAGCTACGTGGAGTGAATTAGAGAACAAATGTTAGTTAGGAAAAATTCGAATGGTGAAATTTCAAAGAAAGAAAAGAAGTTGGTGAAAAGAAAAATGCATGGCTACATTTACTGTCTACAAAAGCCAAAAACAGAGAGCAAACGAAGAATAGTTTGATAGATGAGCTAATAGAGGCTGAAAGTACTTATTAAAAATATAAAAATGAGAGCAAAATAATGTGTGAAAAGAAGAAATAATTAAATTATAGAAAGCAAGAGATTCTCAGACAATTTCCGGACAAGCCAAAAACTTTTCTGAATATGTAAGAAACAAAATTTCATTCTAATTTCATTGAAAATTATATAGATGACGTTGTTGGTTGTGTAAAACAGGGAGTAAGTATAAGTGTATGAACCATGTAAAATTATAGAAATATAAAATCATAACATTCTTAACACCCGCCCTATGTGGGCCCGATTTTAGACGTTATTAGGCGTTAAGCCATTAACTCGACCGCACAACTATAGAATCCTACATTCCGCGGAGCCCGACGCGCATTTGGCGGGTTTTTTTTTTAATTTTTTTCAGTTTATTTATATATTTTTCTCAATTAATATGTTTTTTATGTTACGGTCGAATTATGGCATATGTTGATCACGTGCTACGAATTAAATTGTGATTATGTGGTGAACAATAACAACATTATCAGTATATTACTGATGACTCGTTCTTGACATAGCTTATCAAGGTCATTATTGGCTTTAGGGAAGTTCCCCATTATCTCTGAAAGTGCTACTAAACGTCTATTAATCTTAGAGATATACAAGTAAATTTATGATGGTGTTAGACTTTCCCTTGACATACATAAACACTAGAAAATTCATAGTATTGCAATGTTACCAATTACGGACTATTATAATGTTATTAATTAGTTATTTAATTATTGTTAAGTTGATTACATGTTTGCGTAATATACAAATTGACAGTTTTCAAATTTATTCATAATTTAATTATTTTAATACGGGTTGTTCGTAAGAAGCTTTTAAGTGTAAGCGTAGTGAAATACACTTGTACTAGCATATGTATGTTAACTGCAGGATGAAATCAGAAAAACCTTCAAAAAACATTAGAATTTACAAACATTTGAACTAAAGCTTCAAATAACCATTCGAATCCATGGTTATCCATCCAGTCGATTGAAATGTAACTAGATTCATCGTTGGTCATCCAGATAATGATCATCCATAAAAATGTTTTCCATAATATGAACGGAGGAAATCCAAACAGCTATTAATGTGTAGAGTTCTTAGTGTTAGTTTTACATACTTTTTGATACCATTTTCCTATTTATTTTAATGAGTATTCATTGTGATGGAGGAAACGATTAGGTGTTCCGTGGAAGAAAAATCTATGATTTGCGACATAGTAAATCTTCCCTTATTTCAATAGGAATCTACACAGAACGAACCACCTTCATTGTTGACGGCGTGCCCAGACATATCTCACAACTAGCGACCCCCGACTGGTGGTTCCGTGGCCTTTAAAGTTTGATATCTCGAAAACATTTTCGACGTAATCTACAAGCTGTACAGATTTCATTTTATTTGACGGATTAAAGGGGAAAGAGTGCGGCGGTCGAATAGCGAAACTTGAGACTAATATGCTTCACAGTCCGGAAGTCAGATTCTGCGTAGCATAATTCACGGTTCACCATTCAGGATCGCAATGTCGCACCAGCTGGTACCATGTTCACACCCGGCGCAGTGACGCGTCTGTGAGTCACCGAACTTTTCTTTCGATGACTTACATCCTTCCTCTTCTCCATAAGATCCTCTAACTTAATCCCTTCATTTAAAGAGATGCGTATTTTGATAAAAGTTTGCTTTTCAATTTTGTCAATATCGGTGTCTTCCATGTAAAAATTTGATTTTGTACAAAAAATGTTTTCCAAACCTTGCTGCTTTATAATAACTATTCCGTATGTTTTTGAGGTAATTGCATTGTAGCTAAGCTTTTGATTCTTAAGAATAAATGGCACAACATGATATAAACTACACACTTAAATAAAATACGTACGTAACCTATGGAATCGAATATTGCTAGAACTTAACATAGGCAACTTTTCTCAAGCGAAATTATATATATTCCACGGCAAACTCGAAAGAGTCTAAGCAAGTTCAGTTGCCTATGTACTATATTATTAAATTTTGATTGTGCATACACACACAAGCAATCAATTGTAAGATATATGAAATAAAACATCAAAGGCAAAACACAAAGTACATACAGGCGCCCGAAAAATAATCCTTTTAATAATTATGCGTTAATGACGTCACTATATCTCGAGGCCACAGATTTGGCCTTTTGTCGCACCACATGACGAGCACACAAAAGGACCATAAACCATTATGAACGTAACCAAATCTCCTGTGGATTTTTACTATGACGTATGGCTGATGACCTCATCTTACATGCATACAAAAAATAAATGCTATAATAACTGCGAACCTAATATGTCTTATCACTGGACTGATTAACGAGATATATTGAGGATGATTTCAGGCGGCAAAATTAAAATTGGGATTAGGAAATGTGGCAGGGTAACAGGACTATACCATTATTTTAATTAATATGACAGAGTTAACGGATTGTTTTCATATTATCTATTATATAGATACACATTCTTAAGTACTAACGTAATGGATACTAAAAAATAATAGAAAGAAATAGAAAGCTTGTCTAATTTTTAAATTACGTGTATGCAGTAATATAGATTTATGTGAAATACTTTATTATATCGTTGTTAAGGCTAGAGACAAAGAAAAATGGAGGAAGGTAGAGGATAGCACAGTTTCTAAAGAGCGTATTAATCAGATTGACGTGCGATGACATGCTCCGTAAATTTTATATCTATCTTTGTTATGGTTTAGTAAATAAAGAACAAATAAATTAAAGATTGTTACTGGCTATTTCGCGACTCGGCAACAATCCCGTCACTTGATTTATGACGATGGACGCCCCGACAGTGGCGCCACACATACGGGTACGGTACAGAGCAGTAAATCGACTTTGTATTACCAGATCAAAAAAATTAACATTATCAATTTTAATAGTTACCAGATTAACGGCATTCATTATAAGAAAAATATACTCAAAAATGGCTAAAGATAAGTTATTTTTGTAAACCAACATTTCATGTATTTATTTTATGTATATATATACAAATGAAGTTATTATTTCCACATTTTTAATAATAGAAAACATTAATTAACAATAACAGTTGCAATTGTTAATTGAAAAAAAAAATGTTATGAAATTTAAGTCTTCTTTGACGAAATTATTAGCGACATCACTTTGTGATGGATCACATTCCACAGTAGGTACTGCTATATCAGGAGAAGTAAAAGGCTCTTGAATATCGTGTGCTTTGAATGAATGTTTGTGATAGCTTCAGCCACTACTTTATCAGACAAGTCATATTTAAATCAATCCATTTTGATAAAGTCTAGGTGGATTCTAGTGAAAACAATTGCTTTTAGTAGTGACGGAGACATTTAGTTTCTTAGTTTATATGCCACGATGTTTATAATAATTTTTTTTATTTATTAATAATACTACTATATTACTAACAATACTTTAAAATTCAGAATTTGAGTGTGACAATGCCAATGAGAGAACAGGTAAATGATCTATTCATTATTATCATAAACACATACCTATTTTCTAGAACGATAGAGAGAAACTATACAAATTTGTAAATGGTACTTTTTGTATATCTCCTTTGCTTCACCTTTATCCAACAATCTTTTCATGTAAGCTCGACATTTCCATTACACACATTCGCTTTATATATATATATATATATATATATATATATATATATATATATATATATATATATATATATATTTGTTAGTTTACTTTTATTCATCCTTCGCAGATGACCAAGCCACCGATAAACTATTGAATCAGCTAAGTCAATAAAAATGTCGCGTTATGGTAATTTCGTAATACAATATCCCGAATATTATGACATCGCCTGTATTTTTCCACTTTCCAAAGCGGATATGATGCTATTGGTGTAAGATATTCACTAAAAATTATAATTCGCTAAGTGGCAGAAATATGACGTTAAAGGTCCCCAAAAGTTACCAAACTTATTTGCTAAATAGTTAAAGTGGCAACATTTCCTTTGCGTCGATTGAGTCATCGACAATTTTCAAACGAGTTGTCGCATAATGATCGAATTTTATTTAATTTTGTTCGTTAGATTTTAAAGTAGTGTTGTATGGTATTAAAATCTATTTCTTATAATAATCTTTAAATTTTATGAAATACATTATGATTTAATGTCATGTGACGTATATTTAATACAAAGAATAACTTGAAGTTACTTTAATTTTATGACCACAAGAGGCAGAAATTTTCTGCTACTTTCACTTATTACAATTTAGACTATAGATCATTATTAATAAAAATTTCACGTATGCGAACTAACAAAGTATATATTAAAAATAGAAAACATCAAAGCGCATCATTAACTGGACACTTTATCTTTTAGTTTATGTGTGCTTTTGTATGTGTATTGTGTGTGCTTGTGTGCATAGGCGTGTTCGTGTGCGCCGACGTCCGCGTTTGCGTCTGCGTGTGCTTCTGCGTGTGCTTCTGCGTGTGCTTTTGCGTGTGCGTCTGCGTGTGCGTCTGCGTGTGCGTCTGCGTTTGCGTCTGCGTGTGCCCGTGCGTCTGTATGTGCGTGAGTGTGTGCATGTGCACGTGCACGTTTGCGCATGCGCATGTGCGTGTGTTCTATTAGAATTCAATTATATTTTCTCATACAATTAGTATACAGTATATATAAAATGAATTTTTATAAACGAAAATTTGAGTGAAAGTGAAGAGAAAATATATTACAATCATACCATGTTATATAATATGATCAAGTAGATGTAGCCACGGACGATCGCTACTCTCTTCTAAAGGGGATTTATTTTAATCCTTGACGCTTACGTCTTAACACATACTGGCTTTACAAATTTGTCTATTCTTGTAACGTCATAATAATTTACACGATAAAAGATAATGACAATACAGTGATGAGTCATTACGCGCGTTTGCTTGTTCAAAAAATTTGCATTAAGAAAATTACCTTTTGCATCATCAGCTATTTCTGGAAAACTAGAACTGATATTTAATATTTTAATATCATTATATTTAAGTCTTAAAATCTTAAGATTTTGTAAAACCTTGAATGTTGTATTTGACTAATGGGGTATTGAGTAAACGTGTTAATTATATTAAATATAATTTTTGTATTAATTAAAAAATCATATTTAGCAAATACGCATAATTTTTCCACCGGTCTTGTTGAATCATAACTTTTGGATTTCAATTTCATCAGTCAAATAAAAAATCACAGACTGTATTGAAACCAATTTTTCCATTCGAAAAGTCGTAATTTATGTAAAAAAAGTCAATGAAAAGATCATTAATCTTCATTTTTACATTTTTTTGTGATTTTATGTAACATTGTATTTTATTGGATTTCTTAGTCAAGTGGCAAATTATTTTAACTTTAGGTTTATGAAGATAAAATATAAATAATTGTCTGCTTTGACTGACTATCACACTCAACATAAAGGATACACGAAGTATAATGTATTAAAGTGATACATAAATAATTAAGCAGAGCTCATGTCATTTTTATTTATATTAAAATTATAGATACAGTATCATTTACGACATAAATAGATGTGGAATACGATTTGGCATTCATTTACAAGCTGTGATAGTTTTTATCACGGCAAGAAACACAAAGACTAGTCTCCGATGCACTGTCAAGGGGGCGTCGATTAATTACGTGAGGTGATTTTGGCGATTTTTCAACAAAATCCCTTAATAAGATGTCATGAGATTTGGCTCGACCTCCTCCCCTATTCAAATTCCACTTGAGATTTTTCGAAACGCGTATTTTCTGACGGGCTGTTCGATCTCATGCTGAACGTGCAATACTAAATTTTCCTTTTTCAGGAAATTTTGCTTCGCTGCGTTCCATAATTTTGTCTTTTCTTTCTGGCAGTACTTCTTCGTCTTGTAATAATCATAACAATTCGTTTTGAATGAGCGACAGCGTGGACCGAGCCGTCTAGTAGCAAAACATAACCCCCTTTACACATTGGCTATTTTTAGCGGCGCTTCAGCGTCGTCGCCGCCAAACGCACCGACGCATTATGGACTCCCGGGGGGAACATATGTCAAAAATCTATAACTCCATTGTTTTTAGAGATAAAATTTTGAAATTTTGGCATTATTTAGAAAAATTAATAAACTACAAATACGTTTAGATAATAATAGTTTTAATATAATTATTAACATGTAAAAAATGATTATTGTCAAAAATTACCAATTTAATTTTGAATATTTATTTTTAAAGAATACCTACATAAAAAAATAATATAAAAACTAATTACAACATGAATGAGTTAGTTAAATGAAATTAAATTTATTAATGTACCTAGTTTTATTCAAAATAACTCGTTAGTCCGAAAAATCTAATAAATTTTGTGTCAGTTAAATATTAATCTTTTTAGGAGTTTTTCTTAGACTAGAAATGTAAGAATTAGATGTAAATAATGAAGCATGAGAAACGTCTGCATTTGTTGTTTCTTTAGAACATTTTCGTCCATGTTGTAGCCTAAATTGTTTGTAGTCCTTATTTCTCGATTCCTGTGCATCTTCCGAAAGCTGGCCCAAAGGTAAAACAGTGTTTTATTGTATGGTGCTTTCACCACGCATTAATATATTTGGGAATAGAAGAAGCCATGTAGTATCAATTATATTGACTTAGGTACATACAGTTTTACTGTTTCTAAACCATATTCTCTGAATTTTTCTGGGTTAATTTTTATGCTACATTAAATTTCCTGAAGGATTGTATGAAATCTTTTGATTAGATCCTCGTCGAAACCCGTTATTTCGGCACTACAAGTAGGATTAGAGAAAATCTTCTTGATGTATTTCCATCGTTAGAATTACCACTGATCTGTCTTAGCTTATCGATGATCAAACCCATTTCTTCTCGGAATCGTTTTTATATATACCCTTTCTTTTCTTCTTTTAATTTTTTGGTTTTTAGTACTTTCACAACTCATGTTTTGAAAGGCATAATATAGACACGTGAAGCACAAATTCTATAAACCGAATCCAGGCATGTAATGAAGACAAGCTGTATCTAAATGTTTCCGCCTTTTAGTGTTTCTTTCGCACTAGCGTCAACCTCGCAAACGGAGGTTGCATTTGTATCTGTTAAAACATGACTAACTTTTTCATCTATCAATCAAAAATAACTGTATTTCACTGATATTTGTATTCCATTTTGTACTATTAAAGATGGTATTAAATTCAGAATTTCATTTTCTATCTCATTTATGAGAGTTAACGTTTTTTCTGGCGTTTCATTACAAAATTCTAGCGATATTGGTCGACAAAACTTTACTGACGAAGGTACAGAGTTTTGCCACAGTATCTCTTTATTGTCTTTATTGACCAATCTAATAGGTACTAGTGATGTTATGATTTAGTACGCATCAGAAATGAACTCGGGACCATTAATTATTTAATATCAATTAACTAATAGTAATAGGTATCTACAAATTTAATCCTAATTGTCTTCGAATTAATAAAATAGAACGTTATAAAAATATTTGTAGTAGTTAAAAATTTGTAAAATCCCACTACGCGCCGTATATTTGCCGTTTATTGAGTGCGTCTGTATTTAGTATTTCGTATGCATATCGTTAGTTCGCAAGTTTTCGCAAAAAAAAAGTTCTATTATGGAGCTACATACATTTCTAATAATAGAAAATAAATTTCTCATCTGAGGCAAACTGAGATAATAATTAAAACTCTAATTGAAGTTTAGAAATGCGCGAAAAATCTGTTTCTTGATAATGATTCCAATTAAAAATACATTTATAAGCAAAATGTAAAAAATCAAATGGTCTTAAAGTAGATAAACCACACATCATTTCAAGTAATCTTTATATTTATGAGTTGCTTACTTTTTATGTTACATAACGATGAATATGTAGCACGTAAATACACATAAATTGAAAAGCAAAGTAAGTCAAAATTTTAATATTTTTTTTTTAGTAATGTAACGAAACTTCTGGTATTTATAATTTTCGAAATCCATACACTTTGATATGTTTGCAACAATATTCTGTCATCTTTTTTAACAGAGGAGAATAATGACTCTAACCACTTTTGGCATATTTCTCTTCCCCGCGTCCTATAGTGCGGCGGCTCGGTGATGTGAAAAAATTCACGCCGTTGCGGCGGGAACGCGCCGGCGTACAAATCAACAACGCCGCTGATTTGTGGAAAAAGCCATTATTTAAAGAAATAGGGTTTTACTAACAAGTCGCTACACACGGAGCGTAAACAGCAGGTTTAAATCTGTCCGCGCGTCGCTGCTACCCGGCCAGTAGGCAGCCTTCGGCGGGCCGGCGGCGGCTAAACAATGGAGGGGCTCCCGTGCTACTTTGCAGCGTTCGCATTACCGTGATAAATATCATGGTGTAAAATTTTGTCAGATTTTAGAGAAGAATGTCTTGGAATTTTACACTGTGCGAAAAAAAAATACATGATATTTGACTAGACTCCTCTCTCCTACCTAAGCGCCTCACGTAATTAATGGATGCCCCTTATATGGATAACAGTCGCTACAGTTTAGACTGAAACAGCTACTTTATAAATCACTTGCAAAAGGTGCAATAGTATAAAAATTCGTCAGAATTTTCTTGATTGAATGATCAAAATTTAAATTCAGAGAAAATGGTTGAGAGGTTTTAATTGCATTACTCTCGCCAAAATTAAGCCGTACATTGCAAAAAGTTTTTCAAAAGCAACATGG
This sequence comes from Eumeta japonica, assembly GCA_005406025.1. Taxonomy (NCBI): domain Eukaryota; kingdom Metazoa; phylum Arthropoda; class Insecta; order Lepidoptera; family Psychidae; genus Eumeta; species Eumeta japonica. The sequence goes on from BGZK01001856.1 coordinate 26,391, forward strand.
TCTTTTTGATTTGCTTTTAGTACTGGTTCAAACATCGGCGCACAGAGGCCCAACGCACACGCTTCCTAACTAGTGACGTCCCGCTCGCCCGGCCGGCGAACGAACGAGATCGGACGATGACCCTTTCCCTTCACGATCCCCTCGCAACTGCAGGCGCCCTACTAACCCGTTCTTCGCTGACCGCTTGCCCGTACGCTTTTTCCTGTGTTGTTCAATGTCATATATTTTTTTTATTAATTACCTCGCGAATTTGGCTACTTAGACAGAAAGCGGGATTTCAGGCATCACATTCACGGTGTCGGCCAGATGCGTACTGAGATGATTGAAAGCCGCGGCATGCAAGGAACATAGACAAATTATATGACATACAACAAAGAGAAGAGTGTGAATTTTAACCCTTAGCGACCTCGTTAGTTTTTTTTTATTGAATTTGTGCACCCCTCCTAGGAGCTGTTTTATGTAACGTACAAATCTATTTTACATTTACAAAGTCAAATGATAGCAAACCCAAAAGGGATAGTTATAGTTAGAAAGTCACACTCAGCCTTTAAAATAATATTTTATTTTCATCTATGTTTCTAAACGTTAGCTGTATGTCCCAAATGATCTATCGCTGATCATCGGTTTTTTTTTTGCTGCCAGATAATTATTTTTCCAGTCTCTGACTGCATTCAATAACTCTAAACAAATCAATCTGTTACACAAGAACCTCAACCGATGACTCGCCTAGATCGATTTAAAATGACCGACGATGTGCGAGTCGAACTCACAGTGAGAGGATTCTGCACAATAATAAATCATCGCAATATTCTTTAATGAAATTAAGTATTATATTTTATATGCATTTTCTATTTTGTGTTACGTGGAAATTTGGCAAACTAGAATTTTTAATACGATTTTCCATTAAGCTACGACTAACATCATATAATTGCAGTTAAAATCCTAGGATCAGTGGTCGTTGTCATAAGAAGTATTAAGAAGGAATGTTCAATTTTCATACACATATTTTCTTTTGTATCTTTTACATTATACATTTGTAAATTATAAATAAATAGTTACATTGTGTTTTTCACAGTTTATGTTTTTCACAACAAACCCATTCATTTGATGTCATGAGATGTACTTCACCGAAGTTGTTTCGGTGAAGTACATCAAGTACTTGTACTTCATGAAGTACATGAAGTACATCAAATTACTTCGGTTCAGTCTGTATATGCAATAAATCGCATTTTTTATCATATAGTGAATTTGAAGAAAATAATCTGTAAGATACAGACAAACAGACAGATGAATGCAAAAGTGATGTTTTTTAATTTGGATATAATCTAACAAAAGAGTATATATATATATATATATATAAAATCGTAGAAAACCGAATATTTTCCTGTATTACCAAAAATCACTATCAATCACCAACTACTAGAAAACTTTTAATAAACTAACGTTCTTAAAAATAATATAACAACAATAAAAACTTATGAATTAAAATAATTAGTCGTTCTTGGAAAAGGTTCGAGCTAAAGAGATATGCCCGACATACTTATGTTTTAACTATCTCATTTTATATCTTTATTACTTAAAACTTTAGTTTAGGATTCTTGTTTATAGACTAAGTGTTGAGTTATTGCGTTCATAATTTTCAGAGGTTGTTTTTGTTTGTTTGTTTGTTTTTCTTGAAATTCCACCGGCTTCGGGTTGGATCGGGTTTTTCGTATATCATATACAAATTCAAGATGATTTTTCATCATATTTTATTTAAGTTTAATTATAGTACGTATATGATATTATCTTTAATAATTTCTTGCCGTTTTGCAGATAGTGACACAGTTCCGTTGCTGTAGAAGTTTTGGGACTTCTGATCAAAACACTGCGACAAGTAAATTTAACAATTCTCTTTTGATGTTAAGCTAACATTACTTAAAGAATACTGGAGGAATCAGGTGAAAATCTGAGGGTGCAAAGTCAGGGCTGTATGGTGGATGCATTACCATTTTCCAACAAAACTCTCTCAATATTTGTTGAGTGGCTAAAGATGTGTGTGGTCTGGTGTCATCATATTGATAAACCACACCCTTTCAGTTGCTAAATTCCAGACGTTTTTTCTCTACTTCTTGCTTGAGTCTCATCAGTTGTAAGCAGAAAATATCCGAATTTATGTTTCTTCCCGGCGGTAAAAGCTCATAATGAATAATGCCCTTCCAATCCCACCATATACATAACATCAATTTATTGCCAGTTATTTCGGGTTTCGCTTTAGCTATAGTCTGTAGAGCTTGCTTGTCTTTTGACCGTGATCGTTTTCACACGTTCTTGTCGCAGGTAACCCATTTTTCATCACCAGTGATTAATCTTTTCAAAAAGGATTTGGTTTCCTTACATTTCATTAGATTTCTTTTAATGAGCTTGGGTTCCCAAGCATCGATTTTTTTTTATATATTCAACTTATTTCAAATGGCTCAAAACTGTTTTTTAGTCAATTTCCAGCTCTCAGCTATGTCGTAAGAATTAATATGCTAATCTAACTCTAATTTTTCCAAAATGGCATCGAATTTTCGTAACAGGTTGACCAGAGCGAGGCTCTACTTTGACATAAAAATTACCGGACTACTAACGCTTCACCAGTTTTGTGCTACCGTTACCGACACTGATTAGGTCCGCAAACGTCATAATTATTTTCGCGGCATGTGTCTCATTTTTCTCTTTTTTGTAATAAAACTTCAAAATATGTTGAATTTCAACGTTAAATTCATTCAATTTGACGAACAGAAAAACCGTGACGGAACACTGTTTTTAATTTTTTATTTCTTTTTTTTAAATGTCATCTATTGAATGGTATGAAACTAGCCAGATACAAATAGCACAACTGAAGAGATTTTACTGCAACTTTTTACTTATACAATACGAAAAAGCTTTTACCCGACCTTATAATATGTTTGAAAATAATTTTTATTTTATTTATTGTAAAGGTTATTTCATTATGACCCTTATTTTATTTTCCTGTTGAGTGGACGCGTGATTATATATTGATAATAAATGAAATTTATAGCTTTCATTTTATCATTATTTTTATTGCTAAGTACATTTATTTAACCTCAATTAATAGTCATTCGTATGCGTATTGAACCGTTTTGTTATCTATATTATTATTTTTTTACGTCGTAAAATACACCCTAATAATTTATTTGATACTAATCTGCTTTTTTTAAATATAGTATATTTGCTTATGCATTAAATGAAAGAGATGACTTAGACTTTAGATAAAAATAAAATTGGTAAAACTCTCAATTTACACCCTAATACTGATTTCTAATCTTAACTGGAGTTAAACTCCCGGCATAAGAAAACGACAAAATTAATTAAAATTTATTTATTTATCATTTCATAGTGTAAATAATACATGAATAAGCACCAACAAGTTCTAAACATAAACAAAACCAGCCAAGTGCGAGCTAGGTTCACCTACAGAGTATTCCGTACATAAATCATAGCATTCGTACGCCATGAATTTAAGCATTTTGTTTTCACAAGTATTTTAAGTTTCCCATAAAAACTTAAAGAATTACAATTTATTGTTTAGTCTTCGACTACGAGTAAAACTCGCTACTCTATATTTCATTAAAGAATTGAAAATCAGTAGTTTTAGAGATAAGTGGGCACGATAGATTCTCTATTATCTTTTAAACTGAATTTTAAAACTCTTATGTTCTTAAAATTTTATAAATCTTTGTCACATGATGAACTTTTAATTTTGTTTTTAATTTTCCATTGGCCTTTCAAAATGAAGCCCCGAAACCAAAATTCGTTTATTTACACTATTATGGTCGTGATTGTGTTATCTAACTGTAGAAATGTGTCAAATTGCATTTTTTTTTTTGGTTCCTTAAGCTAGGAAAAATAGATTGCAACAAACGAACAGGCAAACTCGTGATCCTATAAGAGTTCCGACTTTCATCGTGTACAAAACCCAGGAACTATTTTATTATCTTAAAAAAAAATATTTTCCTTTGCGTTCCATTCGTAATACCTATATTAACAAATAAGTATCTTAGGATTAAGAATAAAAATTGGGAGTCCGACTAGCACTTGAAGGGTTTTGTACCACAGTACAATATTAAACACTACATGCTTTTTAAAAATAATTAATGAAAAACAAGAAGAAATATTGAAATTGAACAAAGGCGCCGATAAAAATACCTTACTTATATGGAGACCCCTTTTAATATTTATTTTTATTATTTTTTTATAGCGATTATAGTAATTCACAATATTTAAATTTTTCAAGCTGTTACTTATGGCCATTATTAAAGTCGAGAAATAAACACAAAAAAATACATTTCTTCTATGGGGCCACCTTTTAATTTTACATCTATTATTTATCGTTATAGTGGTAATAGAAATACACACTGAAAATTACAACTGTCTCCCTATTACAGTGTTCAGCTTAGTAAGAGGGTCCCGTTGACATCCTTTAGATACGGGACCCTAAGTACATTAACTTATAAGTACAGACAATAAAATTTTAATAGAGTTATTATATTTAATGATCTTATTTAAGGTAATATTACTGCACATCACAACTATTGCATAAAATATAATCTATAAGGAACTGAATATTGTTAATGACTAAATCATATGAATGATAGTAACATGAAATAAATTAGATAAATTTATGTTAAGTCCTCCTTAGAATGCGTAACAGTACACGTACCGCATACGAATATAAAACGGTCTGCTAGCGTGTTCAAGTGAAAGTTAACGACATTTCTTGCAAAATCGACATTAAACTGGTCACAAGCGAGAGTATGCCCTCGAATATCTATCCAATACATCGTGAATATTTTTCTCACTGCATGTCTCGCCTTTCCTATAGACGCCGCTGCATCCGAAGCTGACGAAGCAGTCGGTTCGGGTCTTAAGGCTGTCCCTCGGCTTGCAACAGCTGAGTGTTGCGGCGTCGCACGCTCCCGTCAACACTTGTTGCGTGTCGGTCGTCCTTTTTTGTGAAGGCACCCCTCGACTTGCTTGCCCTGTCACTGGCCTCTGGAAACAATCAAATATTATTAAGATCGCCCGTGATCCATTCGCTTAAATATATAATTTTAATACAGGAAAAAAGATGTTTTTAGAAGAAAGACAAAATATTTTCGAAATATGATAATAAAACCGAATGAAACCAAAATACTATAAGATAAAAGAAAAATAATAATGAACAATAAATTGCACACAAAAGATTTGTATTGAATACTGCATTTTTAATGATTGTTCCGACATGACTTGCAACATCATTACTGTTATGAATATTCTAAAGATGCGAGATGATTGCATGTAAGTTATTAGATTAGTACTGGCATTACATGCGAAATGTGTGTTACAAAATTTGAAATTGTTATCTACGATAGAATTCTATTGATGTTACATGCTTTTTTAAAATAGTGAAGGAATAGTCGCATATATTAAGATGTGGTTAAAATTTGATATATTTACTCAGTTACCCCTGCCTGGGCAGAATTTCGCTGAACGTTCACCGAACTTTGACTAGAAGGGTAATTGACGCTGTTGGAAGAGAATCCGACGGGCCTGATCGAATCGTCGACGTAATCTTCATCGTTCAACTTCGACTCGGCAGCATCGGACGTGATGATGCCCCAGTTCTGTCGAGGGTCCTCCATATCTGGAAACCTGCTAGTGAAATTTAGGTTTGGAGGTACAGTAATCTGCTTCTTACAATTACAATTCTGAAGCACCGGATACGGGACAGGGTACGGTACGTATATGGGTTGCGGAGGGGGCGGGGGCGGTGAGGGCCGTTTGACGTAGGCCGCTATTTCGTCGAGGAGCCTCAGTATTTCCGGCATCAAGCTCTCTTGCCTGTTGTCATAGCGTCTGTGAGGATAGTCCGAGTAGTGCGGTGGTGGGTAGTCGTATCCGTAATTACTCTGCCATCGTCTGCGTCGGTTCCTCAGCTGCTCCGTGCTGTGCTCTCGGTGCTTGAGGACGCGGTCCCTCGTCGAGTCGTCGTTGTCGCTCGTTAAATCTACGTCGTCGCTTTGTGCCGCACGGTGCCGCGCGTGCGCAGCCATTACAATAAGCAGCAAACATAACGGTGTTAAAAGAACTGATTTCATCTGAAAAAAATCGTTTAAAGTTAAACATGAAATAAATATGTTTGTATTTTTTTTAAAAAAGGGAAAGTTTTAAGTAATAATCATTTAAATGACAAATTAAATCAATAGTCACATTACGTTTTTACACTGAACGTCTACTGGGTTCATTTATAGCTTGGTAAAACGAATCACGTCTCACGAATTATTTAAGCATTTTGAAGATTATCGGTCAATACACTGGTAAAACATGTCACATCCACAACTGTGCAAAAAACCTCTACAGATTATTTGTTATGTAAATTTATAGTGGCTGCAGCGTTGTGATTATATAATTTACCAATAGAACTGCGAAATAATTTTATTTGGGTATGATGTTCAGACGTCTAGTAACAAACTGCTAGTTTTACAAGGATGTGTACAGTAATTTATTATTGACTATTTGAATTTATGTGAAATTCAGTTGTACACGTAATATTTTATCCTATATGAAACTGTTAGAAATCCCTCTATCCATTCTTTCATTTATATTGCTTTCTATTCTTCAGAAAACTTAGCTATAATTAATTTTTATCTAACGATAACTTCTTGTGTCCTCCAAAAAAACGGATTATCTCCAAGGTCAGGTCATTTTCAACCAAATTAGCACCTTGTAGAAGCGGTGTCGTGTAAATTAAATACGTGTAACGCACCTTTTGTATCTTCGATTCACGGTCACAGCACAACAAATGAAATAATCTTGATAGACTATAAATCAAATACACTATTACGAAAAAAAAATGATCCGATTCTGATAGCTGTTATTTATTAAATTTGAAAGCGGTTCCACAAAACTAGTTTTTGATCTCGTCACATCGCTATAACTGCGTATGCGGAACAAACGATGCGGGCAAGCACTAGCGCCGGTCGACTTGAACTGACGTATTTGAGCACGACGCCGGCAGACTGGTACGACACCAATACGAGTTCGCTACTCGGTCGAAGCAAACAATACGAATAGAGACGCGACATTAAATATATTCTATTTCATGATTACCTACGGGCGTTGTTAAAAATTTATAATTTTATTACAATTTATAATTTTGTGGACACGTCTAAAATGTATCCAATTTTAATTATCCTCAACAAAATATTGTTTTATACTTAGAATGTAATAGATTCTGAGAATACCCAATTCATAAATTATGATTTTAAAATTAGTTTAATGACTATAATAAATGATAACAATAGGATTTGTGAATATAATGAAAGGTAATTATAGGTCTAGGTTCGAACAAGACGCCTAAATGGTATTTCTACCTATGTAGCGATTTTCACTTTAAAAGTGAAGAGAAACACAGTCATGGGATCTACCTGTCGAGAAATATTCACGTTAATCAATGCCTTTTAATAAAAGCATCTTTCGTACACCTGATAGCACAATGCTGGGAGCATGGCTTGATACCTCCGTTAGACGAGATCGGTGCCACTGTCAGAATAGTTGTTTATACTGTGGCATTTCTCTCTTCTCAGCCGCGGGAGGTTGTAAGACAATAATTGAATGACAGACGTGCGATACAACCTTTTGACATCTTATCATCTTCGATCTCATCGATATGTCTTCATCGCATCAAACTGCGTATTAGAATATTTTGTATAAGTTTATTAATACCATGTCAGTTAATGTCAATCGTTGTATTTTTTTATAATAATAAGAAGGATTTATTGTATTTTTTTTCAATACCTTTTTCTTTATTGAAAACCCGCTGTATCAAGAAATATAATTATTCGTAATCATAATCAGAATTAATTATAAAGTTAATACAATAAAATTAATGAGTTTATACAGTATAATTATCCAATCACGAAAAAAATGTTAATTGAAATGGTATTTATAAATAAATAAAACCGACTATTAAAGACCTATTAGTTAACTAATAATAATTACTTATTTTTGTAATTCATATAAATTAAATGGGCAAACATTTGTTAATTGACAATAACTATAAAATTAAAAAATATTTTAACTATCTAAAGGTGGTTTTTTGTTTATTTTATATTTTTTTGGTAATGTTATTGACATGATAAAATCCTTGAAGATAGCAACAACACATGAGAAGCCAATTTTTTATTAACCTCATATGTACATTGCGGTTTTCTTAACCACTTCACTTATGTTTCAACGTAAGTTACCAGTGTAATAAAAAAATATCGGTGTCAACGCTCTTTAACCGCAATATTGGTTGGAATATCTTATTTTAATTTCAACAGATACTGCAATACTTTATTTAGAATTTACATATATCACTTTCTGTATTCTATAATTTAATTGCCAATGGTTAGTCTTAAATAATTAGAAATGGTAAGATGCCAAATACTTACGATTAAATACACATGCAATATATACAGCTTACAACTTGCTCAATATGCTTTCATTGGAAATATAATCACATAAATTTATTTTTGGATCGGTCAATGTGGACGTGTAAATACATTGAATTCCCTTGTGACCGCTCAGTTTGGGTTTTCCGTCTCGTAATAAGAGTACTTCCTGTACGTAATGAGAAATTCCAATGCGCATTGGCACTTGTACTAATTTGACACCGATTGAATGATGTCAATTCTGGTTTCACTGTCGAGGCCGCTCCCAGTCCCACGACCAGCGCCGGCGCTGTCTTGTCCCGACGCTGATCTCGGTCGTCGATGTGAGGGATGACAAAATTCATATATTTAGACTAAATTCATTTTTTTTGTGCATTAAAAACGTATTTGTGTGTTTTTAATGCACAAAAAAAAGCGTTTTAATTTATGTGAGAATATTTTCAACATGGCTATTTATGACATCATAAGTTATGTTATTTATTATAATAGTTTAAATGGAATTTTACATTCCGAAAAACACAGCAATTGATTTACAATTTAAAACTCGAGCTGAGAGTAAAAATCACTCTATAAAAATAGAAAAATATGCCCTTACTCGTGTTTAAGCGCATCATTTATGGAGAAAATCAGCTGCTCAATATAGGCAGTCCAGTACCAACGTTTCACTACAAGAACTTTCGTGTTCAATTTTGATAGGACCACATTTGAATCCGTAATACCGCGTTACCACTACACAATAACTCTCATCGTTTTTATTTAATGACATTCGGATTTGTCACGTTTCATAAATCATAACTTGAGTTTTCAGTTTCAATGCGCTTCAATTTTAAACAAAACAGATCCTAATTTTCAAACAATAAGTATACCAATGAACAAAAATGCGTGAACATCGCCTCACTTCCGCCGAATTTATGTCATAAAAGAACATCGTGCTTCTTGTTGCAGAACAATGATGATCCGGGGTCGATGGACTGAACTTTTACTCTGTTCCGTAGCGAATGCAACTTTTCCTTCTTCTCCCCCTCTTAGCGTTCCTTCTGACTCTCTGTACGGTTTCAAAGTGAGACTCCATCGGTCATATCATTAAGTACACGGAAATAGAAAGTGATTCGGAACATCAGATCACGAATGGAAATTTGAAAGGAAAAAAAAACAAAGTTCTCGTGATACAATTTATACATGTATAAAAGAATTGATATGTTAATGTTAATATTGCAATTATTTTATTACAGACTAGGATGTGAAATTAGGAATACACTTACAAGGTCTTACTTAAACGTAAACAGTTGATGATAATACGAAAGTACTGTTTATATTTATAAATTAGTTTCTACAAATACAAATGTTCTCTCTTTTACATACATTAAGATTTATTGAACTTTGACAATTGGCGCATTTTAACTTGTTTTCCAAATGATCTGTAACAAAAATTGTGGCCAATGTAAACATTTACAAAATCATTGAGAGAGATTAGAGAGAGTAGAGAATGACTGAAAACGGGATTGAACAACTGAAAATTTCATACGATAGTAATTCAAAAATCTTTAAATCCATTAAATTTTTGTAGCGGTCTCGGTACTCGCTAACATATTTACCTGTTGCGTCAATAAATGTACACTTGTAGTGACTTTTGATTTCGTCTACATGTCATTTCCTTTTAAACTGACCACAAATGCTCACAGTATTATTAAAAATGTTCAAAAATTTTGATGAATAATTTTCTACAAATATTTCAAAATCTTTATTCTTTTCCATGCAGTAAACTACTTAAGAAGGTAAAATCAACTTCTTTTAAACTATGCAAGAATGACGTTGCTCGAACTAATGTGTCACCGTCCCATACGTTGAATATTTTAGTTATTTTCCCGGAAAAACCAATTAAGTTTAAAATTTCTTTATAATTTACATTTACGTCACGCGAATTGGCCGTAATGAGCCGACCTTTTCATATTACCATGAAAAAGTTAGCTTAGTGGTCAAAGTGAATGTTTAAAAGAAATACAGTTGTAAAATCGATATACGAAGGTTTTGATCAATTTCATATGTTACTTTTAGCAATCTTTAATAATAACAAGTTCACAAACACTAACGTCTTAATCAGTTGCGGAAAAACCAATAATAAGTGACAGCCAAATAATTTGCCTTCCTTCTTCCGAACTAAGCAGAAATAAAACTGTCGAGAGTTTAGATTGTCGGTTGCACACCTTAAGTTCACAGTTGCCAAGACATATGTAAACGGGAGAAGAAATAGCATCGCCGTTTAGGTAATGGCTCTGAGTGTGTCCACCTCATTAATGGTTTCTTTGTTTAATGTAGAAATTCTATACGTGATAAATATCTAATAAATACGTGAGAATTGCAAGTACCTATGTCTTTCTCTATGTTGTCATACCTGCTATTTATATCACGTCCTCAAATATCTATTGTCTGTTTGTGTGTATTGTGTACGAGCTTATTTAAAGAAGTACACAATGCACACTAACAGATGGAATGAAAATACTTGAATAGGTCCGTAAACGTGCACCTATACAAGTATCTTCATTCGTGGCAATATAATATAATACAGAGACTGGCGATATTCCAATTTCTACAAGTGAAAAAGTGTTTGTGTTGTAAAAATTACAATATGTTAAAAAGTTAATATTGAGGTACTTCGGAAACTCACTTCAGCAAAAATCGAATACGATGAATGATAACTTGCTTTAAGTATTATCTACGCTAAAATGTTCAGATATTACAGTCAATTTTATATGCAATATTGAATGTTTCATAGAAATAATTAGTATATAAAGTCGAATTATAGGTTATATGCTTTTAACTTAACATTGTCAGATATAATTTATATCTCATAATGTTGAGTTTACATCCCATATTTTAGGTTTTATCTTTCACACTTTTAAGAGTCGGTGTTGTTTTGGTAGACAAACTGGTCGTTGCAATGATAATAATGCATTTTTTTTCTGCAATAAACTTTTATTTTTTAAACATTAATTGTGTTGCACGCCGCATCGCGCTTGTGCATTAAACTCCATCAACAGAAAACATGAAGCTTACTCAACTTTAATAAATCTGACTAATAATATAATAATTTGGTATAAAATGTTCTCTATTATGAAGAGGAACCTTTATTCTTCAAACTTTGTATCATTTCGAGTATCTTACAAAATATAATTATAACAACAAATTTTATTGAAAAAATATTTCTTGTGCCGTCAATTATGCTGTAGTTGGCCCGTAAGGATGTGATCACTATTTAGCTCGATTGGTTTTATTGATTTACTGCATTTGTTTTTTAATATAATCAGATTCATGGAGTTGGGGAGTCTATCGAATATGAGCTGTTTCACGTTTGCATTATTTTAAACATATTAAATTATCAACAATGTAACTTATCGAGAGAAACGAAGAGTTTTGGGCAAGAACGTTAGAGTATCTTTAAAACCGTTTGAATAAACTTAGCCTAGTATTTAAAAATGTTTTTCTTTAGATTTTTTCTTCTTTATCTTAAAATTAATTAATTAATATAATAATATAATTAAGTAATTTTTAATAGTAATTAAAAACATGTATCAGATTTGATTGGATTCCTTATTTCATAGATGAAACTAAACAAGCTTTTGTCCATGTGTCTTTTCCAAATGGTTCTGTTGAAAAATTACTAACGGTTTTTTTGATTATATTCAAAAATATCGCTATGTCGAATTTTATCTTTTAGCACCTAACGATGCGCTCAGCGAGCGCCAAAGGGCCTTATACATCGAATTACATATAGCGCACTGTCAACATAAAGGTTTATGAAAGAGACGAAGGGCTTTAATCGCAGTGCTAAAAAAAACGCAACTGTAAATATAACGTTGCGTTATTTTCACCCGCGATGTCCTTAGCGTAATCGCGGGCATTTACGAAAAATTTATAATAAGAATAAAAAATAACGAGTCCGTATTTCTTATTCTTTCTTTTTTGGTTGTAGAAAGTGCAGTAATAGCTATCGGTGTCTACTGCTAGATATAATGTAGTGTTTCCTTGGCTGACACCGACTCAAAAAATAACAATAATTGTAACTACATTATATTATCGTAATAATTTGATTGACTTTTAAGTAGTCTAGTATTTTTCATTTCATTTTACTTAGGAAAACTCTAAAAATATTTTGATCATTGTTTGTTATTCATAGGCATGTGTGGAGTTAAATTTAAAGTGCGTCGGTACCTACCTACCTTCTTGCGCGGTAAACAGATAGATCGTATCTAAATATTGAAGAGTACATAAAGTGAGTTGTTCATTAAGTTGTAGAAAAAATACGCAACTATGTTTTTACTTTTTAGTGCATATTAATTCGTTTTGGAATAGGTTTTGTTTTGAAGTTGGTTTTTTTTTGTTAAAATTCCTCTTTATAGATGATGTTTACACAAAACTTGATATCTGCGTGACCGGCACGATGACTCATTTGTATATTTTTTAAGGTTTCATCATTGTTTATTTTTATTATAAATTATAATGCATCTGCAATACTGCGGGAAAGTTTTATCGAATTCATTTCAATGGTAATCATTGTTTACTGTTATTATAATAAAATTGTTTTCAATAAAATGTTTCCAATTCCTATTATGAGTTTATACGTGTATTCCTTTACGGCTGACATATTCATATTACTATAAAGTCATATTTGAATATTTATAGTCTGATACACAATATACTAATTCTAGTTAATTAAAAAAAATTGGATTAATGTATATGAAAACAGATGAGTTTTCTTTACTTTAATATATAATCTATACCCCCTATATACGGCAATGTTAGTCTGTGCGTCACTTATCACTTCGAATAGCATTCGATAGATTAAGCTCAATGGGATTATGGTCGACTTACTACTGCAAAGATTTAGAGAGTAGTTTTAATATATTTTAATAGAGACGCTGTGAATTAGCACTATAAAAACAGCAAGCGAGTGAAAATTTTCATCATAAAATTTAGCAGTTTGTGGAGTCGCTGTCAAATGAAGACTGAAAAGGTTCATAAAGTACTTTAATTATATAAACGAAGATTTTTTGGAAAGATATTCTTTATAGCACGTTACATTTCAGTCGCTTGACGAATTATAGCTAGACAGAAAAAATAGTCCAACACGACACTTGTGCTCCGATAGTTAGAACTCCAAAAGCTTCTCGTGATTGTACCTTTTGCGTCTTCAAACGCCAACGTCCACATCATGTTGAAAAAACCGGTTCTCGTCCAATGACCAAAGAAAGTCAAACAAGATCGAGCGCGGTCAGTACTTGGATAGGTGACCGCCTGGAAACCCCGCGTGACGTGGGCTTATTGCTGATGCACTTTTTTCTATTAATTAACAGCTATTTCATTTTTCTAATGAATGGTATTAAAATATCTACCTTCATAACTTTGAAAAAAAAAGAATTACAGTTTAAATATATATATATATTTAAACTGTAATTCTTTTTTTTTAAAACAATATAACAAAAAAACAATATATATATATATATATATTGTTTTTTTCATTTTATTACTTTCAAACATTGTTAATTTTTTTTATTATGCATGTCATTTAATACATAACATAGAGTGAAAAGAATTTAATTCCATGCGGCTGTGCGAAAAGGCCTCTCGTTTTAATTTGTAAGATTCCGTTATGAAAATTGAAAAATTTTCGGAAAATTAGAAAGTTATTATTCTCACTCCGATTTTCAAAAATTGAGTTTTCATCAGACTTTGATGTTTTAAGGCTATAGGAATTTATTTTGACCATTTTTGTCTATATTTATCTTTGTGAGCATGTGTTGAAAAAATTTTCAAATTTTTAGAATATCTTTTAAACTTTGCTATCAGTAAATACCAAAATCTAACTACCTCTTTTGCTTAAAAAACAAAGTCGATTGTTGGAACCTGCATTAAAGTCAATGGGTTAGTTTGACAGATATCGTTAACGGAAAATTGGAAAAGAAGGGCTTTTTTAAAATGAGATGTGAAATTCTTGTTGTATTATCGTTTGCTACTCGGCCGTCTTTTTCTGTTTAAAATATTGTGTCGAATGCTATAAAGCAGATCAAATCAAACAACGTGTTCGAATGATATTGTAGTTAAAGAATTAAAAAAAAAAAACTGTTTTTATTACATATCTACTATTGAATTGTATGAGCTAAAAACGGATCTGAATTCAGAGAGTTTCTAAACACGATAAAAAAGCTCGGAGAATTTGAAAAAGCAATAAAATCGATCTTTTGAGCACGATGAGCTCAATAATTTACTGCTCTTTTATTTTTAGCACTTTGCGTTTGAAAGTAGTTAAGAGTTTCAAGAACAGCCTGAAGAGTCAACCGTGTTTCAAATTACGAGCTCAAAAATCTCATGGACAATATTTATAACTCAAGGAGCTCGAAAACATATCGATAAATATGATAGCGGAAAGTTTCAGGGATGACCGGCAGGGTTTTACAGATTTATTTCTATTAAAGCGAAAGGAGATACACGTACTTAGAGTGACCATACACAGCTTTGGAGCGGTAGCCTAATTAATAAGACGAGAATAAATTTACATAGTGAGGCACAAATGTATTTAAGGCTAATGAAATAAAATTATATCACAACGATGTAAACTTGAGCAGAAAAAAAGGTCTTTGATGTACATGTTTCATTTCATGCTCCATTAACATACAAGGCGCACGTGTGTCGCGTATTGTACATAAGGACTGCGTATTCCGGCTTATTTATACGAATTATATACAGAGTTAAATTTAGAGAAAAATTGTCAATGCTATATATACGTACTTAATAATAGTTTTATGCATAAATTACCTTGTGAGTATCAATTAATATGAAATGTTTTATTTTACTTACATATTCATTTCACTCATATATTTATTTTTCACTTAAAAAATTAATACATGACGATTAAGTTCTTACGCCGATTCTAATCTTAACTAAATTCATAAATATAAAATGCATTTGTTTATTGACCAAAACTTTTTCTTGAATATTAGTAATTAGACATTTAAAGTTTTCCTTATACCGTCTTCTAAAAAGGAAACTTGTAATAGTGATGGACCGTCCAACATCTGTAATGAAAAGTGTTTAATTAAAAAAATGTCCATACAAACACAATGTCTATCTCGAGCGCATATTGTGCTCGGGTAAGTAGACACATCCCCACATCCCCCACCGGGCGGTTGGCATCGCTAAGTACCTATTTACTTCCATTTTTTTTCTCAGACGATGGAGTACTTCGACCTCATTTCGGTTCACAATATCTCGTTTGTTTCTCTTATCTCTATCCGTTACACCGCGCTTACCGCTCGTGCAAAGTGCCGCTTCGCTATCGCGCGACGTCTCGCCATAAAAACAGATTACGCCGGCGAATCATCTTTTTAGAAGTGTAATGCGACAGCCGCTTACGCCAGACGTCTGTATCCGTTTTGAATCTGAACGTATTTGTATTGGTCCTCAATTGATCGATGTTAATCTGCATTTTGTTTTAATGAAAAAAAAAAAACATAGAAAAATATTAATTTCCTAAAATGGAGTTCTTAGAATGGAATAAAAGTTCAAGATACTATACAGATTTTCTTGTAGTTCGACCTCGCTAAAAATAGTCGACGTAAATCGAAACGAAATTGCATCTGGTTTAACTCATACTCCAACCACCAGTTACACCATCGACAAAAATAGTTTGCTTTCATTACTCATCGTCATAAATTATGTTTATATTACAGATTAAAACTACTTTTTTATTTTAAGTACTTCTCATTTAACGAGAATGACTATTGCAACAAGCAAAATTTAAGCGCTACCAAATTATGTTAGTTATAATATTTTTAATTATAATGATATATATTGGCCGTAAAAAATTGAAAGAAAATTTTAGTGAAATAGAGTAGTGTATGGACGGCTGGAGTGAATGAATTGTGAATTCAATGAAATGGAGATTGCAAAAAAAAAAATTAAGAAAATGCATATCGTATGATTAAGAGAACAAATGTAACTATAAAAGATGACGACTATTTAGATTTTAAAAAGAGAGAAATAGTGGTCTACAGTTCTACAATTTTCTTATAATTTAGTTAACTAATCCTGAAAAAGTTGTTAGGAGGTCTCAAAACATTGAAACTACGTTCAGATTTGTATTTATTTTGCATTGCGAAAAAAATTATTTTGTCATACTTTATTCCATCACATTCAATTGATTTCTTGTCTTACTTATTAATGTCTTGTCCAGGAGGCGTTGTGTATATAAACTAAATATATTTTTTTACATTTGTTGTGAATATGTGGCGAAAAAATTTTGAAAACCTATAACAGACTTTCTGAGAAAGACATATTTTGATTACTTTAAAATGGAGATTAAGGCCCTGAACAAGTCGCGGGTTTCAAATATTGGATGCAATTTATGTAGTGAATATTCAAGACCGCGGGCAAGCGGTAAACGTAGTCATTTAAAGTATGGTGTACCTATGATTTGGACTGCACCTAAAAACCGCATTGAAAACTGTTATTTTTGTATTGTTCAATTACATAGGACAAATAAAAGGAAAATGACATATCCTGACTTACTGTCTGCTAAAAGTCTCTACTGTACTAGACCACGTACTATATATGAATCAATGATTTAGAAGTAGCAGCTTGGAAATCTTTAGTTGGCGTTGTAAAAAATTCTTTGGAAATGAGAAGGCCGAAAATTACGAGAACTTAGTTCTAGACAATTTGATGAGCTTTAAAAATCTTGGATGTAATAGGAGCATAAATGTTTAATCTGATACCTGAGTAGATACTTTATACACTATTGACACAGTGCTTTAGATGTTTCCATTGAAAAATGTTACCATCAAGATTTAAAAGTGATGAAAGCTAGATACCAAGGTTGCTGTGATGAACACATGATGGCAAATTATTGTTGGAGAACCAAAAGGGAATATCCTAAGGATCTCCGTGACAGAAAATAAAAAAAAGAAGCTCTTCACTTATAAAACTATCTAATTGAATGTTTTAAAATCCTTTATATTCGTTTTTTTTACCCTTGCAATTTCTTGAAATCTACATGTAGCATTAAATAAACAAAAATTTTAACAAAAAAAACGCCTTCAAAACAAAACCTATATCAAAACAAATTAGTATGCACTAAAAAGTAAAAAAAACAATTGAGTATTCTTCTACAACTTAATAATCAACTTACTTTTTCTACTTATCAATATGTAGATACAATCTATTTGTTTACCACGCAAGAAGGCAGGTAACCTACCCACTTCAAATGTAACTCAACACATACCTATAAATAACAAACAATGATTAAAATACTTTTAGAGTTTTCCTAAGTCAAATTAAATGAAAAATATTCGACTACTTAAAAGTCAATCAAATTATTACGATGATACAATGTAGTTACTATTATTGTTATTTTTGGAGTCGGTGTCAGCGAAGGAAACACTACAATATATTTAGCAATAGACACCGACTCCAAAAATGTTGCGCACATAGTTAACGCAGATTTAAGATTTATATGATTTTCTCATGGATGCAATTGTCAGAAGTGAACCAAATTAAAATGAAACCACACGGGAAGTACCAGCTTACAAATAAAAAAAAATTATCAAAATCGGTTCACTCAGTCAAAAGTATTAAGGTAAGAAACATTAAAAAAAATACAGTCAAATTGAGAACTTCCTCCTTTTTAAATTTTGAAGCCGTTTAGAAAGTTAATATATCGGCGCCAGGTACATGCCAGTTGTCGCGTGCGAGCGGTGCGCCGTCGCCGCGCCGCCATGCCGGCATGTACCTACGTCCGCCCACCGCGGCCTCCTCCATCCTAGGCTCAGAAGCGAGCGATCGCCCGGTCGGCCGCTCTTGCATATTGGATTGCGTTCTAAGTTATTAATTTCGTTAAACGAATTAGTGATTATATTCTAATTGAAAATAAACTGCTGTTTTAGGGTTTGATTAACGTCGTTATGTCAGATCAGGGCACCTCTCCTGAGGGAGCGGAAAGACTTCTCTTTACAAATATACAGTTAAAATCAGGGTATCTAATACACTTAAAATCAGTTTTAGTTTTAGCGGGTCTAAAATCATTGTAAGCCAGTGTTATCAAAAAATATAAATCACTATGGAAAAGAACAGTAATAAAAAGAAGTTGAAGCATTCTAAAAAATTGGGTGCGTGTACTTACGTACGCGCGTGAGAAGTTATACTTGTTCGGGAAGATATACAAACGAGCCCAAACTCGATAGGGTTGCGTTGTTTAATTACGGAGTTTCTATGGCCACCTTCCAGCTCCATCATCAGACTCTGATTACCATATAGTACCAAAGTACTCGTCAAGACGAATCAAACGAGCCCAAACTCGATGGGGTTGCGTCGTTTAATTACGGAGTTCCTATGGCCACCTTCCAGCTCCATCATCAGACTCTGGTTACCACATAGTACCAAAGTACTCGGCAAGACGAATCAAACAAGCCCAAACTCGATGGAGTTGCGTCGTTTAATTACGGAGTTCCTATGGCCACCTTCCAGCTCCATCATCAGACTCTGGTTACCATATAGCACCAAAGTACTTGGTAAGACGAATCAAACGAGCCCAAACTCGATGGGGTTGCGTCGTTTAATTACGGAGTTCCTATACCACCTTCCAGCTCCATCATCAGACTCTGGTTACCGTATAGCACCAAAGTACTCGGCAGACGAATCAAACGAGCCCAAACTCGATGGGGTGCGTCGTTTAATTACGGAGTTCCTATGGCCACCTTCCAGCTCCATCATCAGACTCTGGTTACCATATAGCACCAAAGTACTCGGCAAGACGAATCAAACGAGCCCAAACTCGATGGGGTTGTCGTTTAATTACGGAGTTCCTATGGCCACCTTCCAGCTCCATCATCAGACTCTGGTTACCATATAGCACCAAAGTACTCGGCAAGACGAATCAAACGAGCCCAAACTCGATGGGGTTGCGTCGTTTAATTACGGAGTTCCTATGGCCACCTTCCAGCTCCATCATCAGACTCTGGTTACCATATAGCACCAAAGTACTGGCAAGACGAATCAAACGAGCCCAAACTCGATGGGGTTGCGTCGTTTAATTACGGAGTTCCTATGGCCACCTTCCAGCTCCATCATCAGACTCTGGTTACCATATAGCACCAAAGTACTGGCAAGACGAATCAAACGAGCCCAAACTCGATGGGGTTGCGTCGTTTAATTACGGAGTTCCTATGGCCACCTTCCAGCTCCATCATCAGACTCTGGTTACCATATAGTACCAAAGTACTCGTCAAGACGAATCAAACGAGCCCAAACTCGATGGGGTTGCGTCGTTTAATTACGGAGTTCCTATGGCCACCTTCCAGCTCCATCAACAGACCCTGGTTACCATATAGTACCAAAGTACTCGTCAAGACGAATTAAACGAGCCCAAACTCGATGGGGTTGCGTCGTTTAATTACGGAGTTCCTATGGCCACCTTCCAGCTCCATCATCAGACTCTGGTTACCATATAGCACCAAAGTACTCGGTAAGACGAATCAAACGAGCCCAAACTCGATGGGGTTGCGTCGTTTAATTACGGAGTTCCTATGGCCACCTTCCAGCTCCATCATCAGACTCTGGTTACCATATAGCACCAAAGTACTCGGCAAGACGAATCAAACGAGCCCAAACTCGATGGGGTTGCGTCGTTTAATTACGGAGTTCCTATGGCCACCTTCCAGCTCCATCATCAGACTCTGGTTACCATATAGTACCAAAGTACTCGTCAAGACGAATCAAACGAGCCCAAACTCGATGGGGTTGCGTCGTTTAATTACGGAGTTCCTATGGCCACCTTCCAGCTCCATCATCAGACTCTGGTTACCATATAGTACCAAAGTACTCGGCAAGACGAATCAAACGAAGCCCAAACTCGATGGGTTGCGTCGTTTAATTACGGAGTTCCTATGGCCACCTTCCAGCTCCATCATCAGACTCTGGTTACCATATAGCACCAAAGTACTCGGCAAGAAGAATCAAACGAGCCCAAACTCGATGGGGTTGCGTCGTTTAATTACGGAGTTCCATGGCCACCTTCCAGCTCCATCATCAGACTCTGGTTACCATATAGTACCAAAGTACTCGTCAAGACGAATCAAACGAGCCCAAACTCGATGGGGTTGCGTCGTTTAATTACGGAGTTCCTATGGCCACCTTCCAGCTCCATCATCAGACTCTGGTTACCATATAGCACCAAAGTACTCGCAAGACGAATCAAACGAGCCCAAACTCGATGGGGTTGCGTCGTTTAATTACGGAGTTCCTATGGCCACCTTCCAGCTCCATCATCAGACTCTGGTTACCATATAGCACCAAAGTACTCGGCAAGACGAATCAAACGAGCCCAAACTCGATGGGGTTGCGTCGTTTAATTACGGAGTTCCTATGGCCACCTTCCAGCTCCATCATCAGACTCTGGTTACCATATAGCACCAAAGTACTCGGCAAGACGAATCAAACGAGCCCAAACTCGATGGGGTTGCGTCGTTTAATTACGGAGTTCCTATGGCCACCTTCCAGCTCCATCATCAGACTCTGGTTACCATATAGCACCAAAGTACTCGGCAAGACGAATCAAACGAGCCCAAACTCGATGGGGTTGCGTCGTTTAATTACGGAGTTCCTATGGCCACCTTCCAGCTCCATCATCAGACTCTGGTTACCATATAGCACCAAAGTACTCGCAAGACGAATCAAACGAGCCCAAACTCGATGGGGTTGCGTCGTTTAATTACGGAGTTCCTATGGCCACCTTCCAGCTCCATCATCAGACTCTGGTTACCATATAGCACCAAAGTACTCGGCAAGACGAATCAAACGAGCCCAAACTCGATGGGGTTGCGTCGTTTAATTACGGAGTTCCTATGGCCACCTTCCAGCTCCATCATCAGACTCTGGTTACCATATAGCACCAAAGTACTCGGCAAGACGAATCAAACGAGCCCAAACTCGATGGGGTTGCGTCGTTTAATTACGGAGTTCCTATGGCCACCTTCCAGCTCCATCATCAGACTCTGGTTACCATATAGTACCAAAGTACTCGTCAAGACGAATCAAACGAGCCCAAACTCGATGGGGTTGCGTCGTTTAATTACGGAGTTCCTATGGCCACCTTCCAGCTCCATCATCAGACTCTGGTTACCATATAGTACCAAAGTACTCGTCAAGACGAATCAAACGAGCCCAAACTCGATGGGGTTGCGTCGTTTAATTACGGA
This sequence comes from Eumeta japonica, assembly GCA_005406025.1. NCBI lineage: Eukaryota > Metazoa > Arthropoda > Insecta > Lepidoptera > Psychidae > Eumeta > Eumeta japonica. The sequence continues at coordinate 48,097 of BGZK01001856.1, forward strand.
GTTCCTATGGCCACCTTCCAGCTCCATCATCAGACTCTGGTTACCATATAGCACCAAAGTACTCGGCAAGACGAATCAAACGAGCCCAAACTCGATGGGGTTGCGTCGTTTAATTACGGAGTTCCTATGGCCACCTTCCAGCTCCATCATCAGACTCTGGTTACCATATAGCACCAAAGTACTCGGCAAGACGAATCAAACGAGCCCAAACTCGATGGGGTTGCGTCGTTTAATTACGGAGTTCCTATGGCCACCTTCCAGCTCCATCATCAGACTCTGGTTACCATATAGTACCAAAGTACTCGTCAAGACGAATCAAACGAGCCCAAACTCGATGGGGTTGCGTCGTTTAATTACGGAGTTCCTATGGCCACCTTCCAGCTCCATCATCAGACTCTGGTTACCATATAGTACCAAAGTACTCGTCCCGAGACGAATCAAACGAGCCCAAACTCGATGGGGTTGCGTCGTTTAATTACGGAGTTCCTATGGCCACCTTCCAGCTCCATCATCAGATCAGCTCTATGTCATAATAATATTGCATTGTCATGCGATTTATACATGCATGCAAAATTTCATTTAAATTTTAAAATTAAATAAATAAATTTTTATTTTCTTATATTAAATGTACATAAATTCTCTCATTATTCGAAATTCGAATTCTAAGCGGGCAGCTTCAATCTGTTAATTTTGTGTCACACAATCTTAAAATTTCACTCTCATTATTTTTTCATAACGCGCCTAAAGAAGTATAACTTCAAAAATAGAATAAGCTAGAACGAAATATTGGGCACTATAAGGACAATTTCAGTACCGCCCCGAAAGCCCGCACTCCGGATTTCATGCACAATCGCCGCAGATTACGGATTCTTGCGGTGCGTGGACAAAATGATGGACAGCGTTTCGATGCAAACGATTGCAACACGAGCTTCACAAGTGGCGGCCGGAGTACAACTGCGACCGATGCATTTTTATTTGTAGTTCTCCCCGTGCGAAAGAGGTGGGGAAGGAAGAGAAAAACCTATTATGGGCCGTCCGTGTGCTCAGGCACACGAGTGTGTCCGACTCGCACGGACTAAAAACCCCCTGAACAACTTGGATCTGCAATGGCGTAAGCAAAACGCTATGACGCCTTCATCTTAAACGCGGCCCTTTCGGCATAGTAATGCCGTCAGCGCATGACTGCCCTATGGGTGTCTTTTAAACGGGCACCTCGGCATAGGAGGTCACGTGAAGTTTACAGTACGGACTGAAACTTCAGGGAGGGACTTCGGGAGGCGCGGGAAGCGCACCGGATTAATGACCTTTAAAGGTCGTAATGAATGGGGTAACCCCTACTCCTAGTTAATAGCCATCTTATTTAATTCAATAAGTTCTTCCACCTCGACCGTGAGATTGTCGGGCGGATATTCCGTGGTCTTTTACAAAGATGATGTAGAGGAGGTGCTCGTATGAAACGGCCGAATTTAATAAAGGATTCGGATGGCTATTAGCTACATCGAAGAAATACTCTGATGTGTCCTTCAAAAATTTAGAAATAGTTGACAGTTCTAGACCCCGGTGAAGTACAGAATTTTTGACATACCATGGGTGAAGCTCGGCGTGCGCAAGATGCTCGACGCTGTCCAGCGCAGCGTCGCTCTTAAGGCGTTCCGGGCTCACCGCATAGTTTCCCTGTATTCCGCGCTGATCCTCTCGAGGCTGCTCCCTCTCGACATAAGAGTGAGGGAAGCGGCCTGGTTGTACGAGGTAAAGCGTGGAAAAGACTTAAGGGACACTTTTGTCGACCGGGAACTCGAGAGGCCCATGTATTTCGGCGACTTGCCTCACCCTGCGCACGTGCCCGAGATCGTGTACGAGAGCATCGAGGACCTCGACTCCCAGACAGTGGACCGTCTCGCGATTGTCGGGCCGCAGATTTACACCGACGGAAGCCGAATCGAGGGCAAAGTCGGTGCGGCCCTGACGGAATAGCGGGAAGGTAGGAAGACGTGGTGCTCGACGCTCCTGCTCGATCCCTTCTTCACGGTCTTCCAGGCGGAGATGGTTGCGCTGCAAAGAGCGATACGGAGGGTGAAGAATGGTAAGGACGGGCTGGTTAACATCTTCAGTGACTCCAAGTCCTCCTTGGAGGTATTGACCGGCCCGAAAACCTATCACCCTCTGGCTCACGAAGCTAGGCGCGACATCTCCGAGATCGTTGTGGAGGTTAGGGCTGTGCGCCTATTCTGGGTTAGAACGCACGCCGGAATCGCGGGAAACGAGCGTGTAGACGAGCTCGCCAGGCGCGCTGCCCTCACCACGAAGACGGCAGCGGAATACGATCGGTTTCCGCTGTCGCACGAGAAAAAGGTGATCAGGCGGCGAGCCTGGAAGAGTGGCAAAAACGATACGCCGAGGGAAGCACGGGTGAGATAACCAAACGCTTCTTTCCTCGGGTGGAGCAAACGTACAGGGTCCTCAGGGGCACTGATATGACGTCCCAAGTAGCGCAAACCCTAACGGGTCATGGTGGGTTTGCGCAATACCTGTTCAGGTTCAGGTCGTGGGACTCGCCATACTGCTCCTATGACCCCGCCAAAATTCAGAACGAGCTGCACGTTCTCGAGGACTGTGATATGTTCCTGCGGGAGCGTGCGGCACATGAGGCGGAGTTCGGCGTCCGGATCTTGGGGCACCACTTTCCGGAAATTTTGGACGATGCACACAAGAGAGGTAAATTCATAAAGTATTGCGAAAGTATTGTAAATAAATGTAACAAGAAGAATCGCTCAACTTAATAATAGTAAATATAATGCTTAGAATAAAACGGAAAAGATGTAATACAGAAAGGGTAAAAAGTAATAGGATGGTAGGGATAACAAATTATGTAAATAGAATTAAATAGTTATAAGAAAATTTGTAAACACATATAAGGAATAATTCTAAAGACAAATAATGTTATATGTAACCACTGTGGGTCAAAAAAAAATCACAGAAGAAAAATCCAAAAAAGAAATGAATATCCATATGTCAAAATAGTAAAAAAGACAAAATACAATGTTGAATAAGAATATTTATTTTGACCCAAACATACCATCCTAGCACGTACGCGAGGAATGAGGAATAAAAGACTTGAATCTGACAATAGGCATAAAAGGGCCGTGGTCGCCATGCCATGGGGACTGAGTTATAAAAAAATAAAATAAAAAAATAAGTAATAAACAAAGAAACGATGGGTTGAATAAACAGCTGTTACAGAAGACTCTTAGACAATTTAAGTAAATCAAATGCAATCCTGGAGTATATTAAGATAAGAAAGCTCGTAACAATGCCCGCACATCGACTGTAATTGTGATTATAAATTACATGAGACTCAAGAAAAATCAAGTGAAAGAGCATTAGGAGAATTAATTTGTGTTATGAAATTTAAAAAAGCAACAGCAAATAACAATGTTCCCGCGTCTAAATATTGGAACGACGGTAAAATAAAATTATCGTCGAAGCAATTATGACAGACGTATTGTTTTAAGTCATGCATACTACGACATCATATAAAGTTTGATATTGAGTACCGTTACAAATACTCAGGGTAATCGGATATATAATAGTAATTCTGGTGAACCGACATTTTAATTAGTATTTGAAAACTGAAAGGATGCGTAACAATTGATGCAAGTCCAAATCATATCAAATTAAATCAAAAACATCTTTATTTCGTAGATAATATAGAGTTGTAGGCAATTTTTGTGTAAATATTTTGACCAAAAATACCGGAATGAAGATTTAGACGTACAATAGAGATTTTAAAAATAAATAGAATATATAGATCAAAGTTTATCTCTTCGAATTATCACGGAGTTGTTCAAGTTGTCCCCAAGAATAACAAATTCTTCTGAGTTTTTAGAAAAACTTTATGAGAAAATGATAAGGATGATTTATAGAAAATACCGTCTTTAATTGATAAAAACACTGCAGTCTCTAGATTAAGTATTATAAGTATTATGATTTGACATCCGCAGAATTTTTAGATAGGGATATATTAATACATACACTTGAAAGAATGTAAATAATTATTATGGAAGGGTATCCTGATTTTCAAATGCCTCGTGTACTCTGTCGATCAAGTAATTTTTTCTCTATCAGCGTATAACTAACAGGAAATGATAAACAAAATGAATGATATCGTCAAGAAAAAAAAGCATGATGATTAACGTTTATAACATAAAAGTCATGCTGTTTGCAAGAAGAAAAAGTATGAGTGAATATAATGCGAGTATCATGATAAGAGATAAGGCAAGTGAAAGAATTCGAACATCTCTATTGTTTATTTTCTACCTAAGATGAGTTACATCCTCGCTACACATGTGACCATAATTGAATGTATATACTAAACTCCAAATTACCTGATATTTTGCAAAAATAAGCGGGATCGATTCGACATTAAGACCATAAAGGTTGTAGTATGTAAGCGAATGGTTTAAGACTATCTATTTCTCTCTAACGTGCCCGTATATTATACGCTATCTAACTGTAGTGTATTAATTTATCAATGACTACTTTTTGAGTGGTAAATTTGTATTATAACGACGTATTGCAAGAGTTAAACATAACCTAAGAAATAAAAAGATTTTTGAATTTGAATGTATACAAAAAATATACGTAATAAAAGTGTCGGCAAGAATCGCCTTAGAAAAAATGGGGCAGTTTTAACTGGTTGTATATTAAAGAAGGGCCAAAATAATCACCCAAAACCCACTCGCATGCCCAAGACGATTGATTAACGATGCAAAAGAGGTACAAGTACGTAAGGATCGTATCAAGTTGAGATTTGTGGTTTTTGATATTCCTTCTGGAAAACATTCGTAAGCGTATGCTGCGAGTTAATGTCATACAGCAAAAGTGGAATGCATTTCACTTTTTAGGTTTCACATCTTTAGATCCCTTTCAAGTCGCTTGCCTTTGAGGTTTCTCCCATAAAGCCTGTTCAACGATCCGTTTTGAACGAGAAAATCTCGTCCCTAAAACCATATCGGGTCCAATAATGGATTATATCTCTATACTTTTCCTTTTAGAGTTAAGCTACCATGACAACATTGAACTTGTTTAAAGTTAAATGTTGTTATGGTAGAGCACTTGTGAAGGGCATAAACATGCTTTAATGGTAATATGATATAACATTATTTAACATAACATAATAATATACTTATACAAATCGCTTTAATTTCAAAATACATTTTTTTTTTTGATCTTTGAATGCAATAATGCACAAGTATTTCAGACGTTTACGAATTACATTTAAATGTTACAAATTTTATGTTTAATTTGGTGGATTTAAATTACGTCTTATTTCATCTCTTTATATATCTCCGATGGAGTAATTCACATTACAAGACAAACATTATGGACTCCGATAACTTATAATTATAATACTCATTAACCTTTGGTGATTATCCAACTATGAGAGCATCACCGGTGACATTCACTCGTTGAGCATATCCATATGCAGTTTTATTAAAAAGTAGATCGTGACATCAGATTTTTAAATAATTTCCAAGTTATAAGGAAATAAAAGACCCGTTCGAAAATAAAAACGAATATTACGAATAATATACATTTTGGCGTTCAAATAAAATGATCATAGATGTAGCAATAAGAGAAAGAAAGAAAAAAAACATCTTTATATAACGTGAATTGTATATACTCTTATTAAAAGTCAAGATTTTATTAGTTTAGCATCAGATCGGAAATACAAAAATTTCATGTTGCATTGTTATCGTTTAAATATATATTTTCTATATAATAGCTTTTTTTTTTATTTTTCACATATATAAACTTATAATATTTATAAATTTTCAAAATGTGTTAAGCATAGTTGAACGTAAAATATTTCGATTTCTATTGGCTCCAAAACTAGGCAGCACCTGTCCTGTGACAGCAGTGAATTACTAGTTTCCAAGTTTTGTTGAACTCATAGCAATTTTTTCCTTTTGTTTTTACAGATATCTAAAGGAAAGTGAATGGGGCAAATAAAGTAAATGGGGCCTTCCTTGCTATTATGAATAGGAACAATGTCTTAAGACAAGTGGGTTTATACATGGTACCGACAATTGGACATGGCAGAAGAAAAATGACAGTAGAGTCAATGCAACGGATATGCGATCTTTGCATAGTATGTGTGAAATGTCTTTGAAAGTTAGTTATGGGAGCAGTGATGCTAAAGTGCGATGTAATTTGAAAAAGGATGTAGTGAAAGTCGTAGTTAAGAGTAGAAAAGATATATTGACGCATTTTAGCTATCTGAAAGAGATGAATGAAAGTAAACTGAATAAACAAATGTATAGAGCGAATGTGTTATGGAAGGCTCGGTGAGGGTCGCCCTCGACAATCCAATACAGACCAGATTGATAACGTATTAAAAAAAGTGGCCCAATTTTAAGCGCCCGAAACCGACAAGCTTACATGAAAATACTGACGAATGTTAGTGAAGAAAGAGAGATATACAAAGATCGTATCAAGTGGAAATCTGTAATCTCTTCTTAACCTTTTTGAGAAATTAATAATAATAAATAAAATAATTTTTCTTCGTATGTCATATTCTATTTACACAGAGTAAAGAACAAGTATTCGATGTAAAAGTTTTACATTTATTATTATCAACATGGCGACTATATCTAGTATCGACGACTAAACGCTAGTATAATTTAGTCGAAATTGAAAATTGATTAAGCTCATCCACAGGATTCGACCCCGATGTCTCATTATTTGAGGCACTGCTCTGACCTCACGACCATTATCGGCATCACATCATGGCCATAATATTTATTAGTATATTTTATTATAGAAGTTGCATCTGTATATAAAACTTAAACTATGCTGTTACTTTAATTTTTCGCTCGCGAGGAAACGATGCCAGCCATAAACATGTGGCATGATGTCATACTTGATATTATTTTCTTATTAAAAGTGAACGTGTATTTGTTGATATGATTACCATATTAGTAGTTGTATGTACATATAAATATTAACAGTACGTATTTATAATAAATATGCAACAAAGTTGATTATTGAAACGCACTCAGATACGTATCACGCACTTTTTGAATTTTCAGTCGAATTCCTTGTTCAAACGATTATTCGTTATAATGTTTTTATTCGGAGACAACATTCATACGCCTCATAAATATGTGTCTTTTATAGAGAAACGAATATGAACTTAGTTGGATATCGTCATTGTCATAGAATATTCGAGACATCGTTTATGAATTATACAAGTTTACAGTATATACCTGAGTTATGAAACTGGCACACAAATGAAACTACGTCTCTAGAATGTTTGCCACCAGAAATCTAATTAGAAGGTAGCAACTGTTCTTAATAGAAGTTAATACAATTGGCCCGATGAAATGTTTTATTCAGTGGCACGAACTGTTGCTCTGAATAAGTTCCATGTGCTGACATAGAAACTGGCTATTTATACAATACTCTCAATATTTGCAATAAAGACGTATGAATTGTCCTAATGAAGGTGTGCAATATAGCTAAACATTAGGTAATTGTAATTAAAATTTAATGCTATTAAATTCTCAATAAAAATAAAATAGCGAGGATGAAGTAATCTTCTTAGATGATTACTTCATCTTTCAATCATCACTTAGAAGAGCTAAAGAAACGGATTATAATTATGGTATATATCCTAACGTTTCTAACTACAAAAATACAAATGAGATATGAATCGAATACGACTTGAAGTATGGATTGAGTTCATTTGATAAGATTTGATAAGATTTAATAGATAATTTTTCCTTTTCATAGACTGCTCCATAGTCCTATTTACCTGGTGCAAGTTCAATAAGAATAAAATAGGCTTTACAAGAATAACATCACAATCATACTTAAGACGCGATTAATCATTTGAATTAATTATTACATTGTCTTCACAATTTGTGTGCTACAATGAGCATATGATTTTAACAACACACATCCTTTACGTGGCTTAAGTTTGACCCATAAAAAAAGGTTTTTCTTTTGCTTTAATTAAAAGTTTGCCCAAAAAGATAAAGTTTTTGCCATTTTGACTCGGAACCCTAAACAAATGGCAAAAATGGAACCTTTATAGTTTAGTCATATCCGTCCGTCCGTACGTCATAAGCAATTTACTTAAAAACTACAAGATGTGTATTGATGAACTTGGTGTATAGGTGTCTTGTCTTGTATAAGCCACTATAGGCATAAGTCCACTACTTAATTTGGTAGTTAAATTACAGAAATAAATATTTCTAGAAGTGCCACTCGGTATATGTAACCGAAATTGAAAATTTTTTTTTCAGCAAACATCAACGAGTGGCACAGATTTCGAGTACTTTTAAAAATAGTTTTAGATTTTTAAGCAATTTTTTTGATTAAATGAAAACTTTTGGAAGTAATCGCTTTGAGAGTAGCAGAAATTGTCCCCTTCCCCATTTTTTTTGAACCTTATATCTAAAAAATATGCCTCATATCTTATATCTAAAAAATATGAAAATATAAAAAATAACGCTTAATAAATACTTCCAAAGAAAATTATTTTAAACGCAATTGGATATACTTATTTTGAGTTATTTCCGAAAAACTGTGCTTATCAACAAAAGGTCGTAAGTGCCATGAAGATAAATTTTTTGGTGTATTTTAGTTTATATTAGTTAAAAGTTTTTCTCTACTTACAGGCGACTATTGCTTTTGCCAATTCTCTGCGGGAAATATAGAAAAAAGTGTAAACGTAATTCATCCGTAGAGCATTTTTTTTGTAGAAGTGTAGGCTTCGGAACCCTACACTGAGTATGGTCCGATATGTTCTTGGCCGGTATTATTTTTAGAGTCGTCTTCCATGTTTAATATAACAGAGTACAAAATGTATTGAATACGATTTTTCGTAAATGAAAAGAAAAGTTGTTGAATTTTTTTATTAACGCATAACAACATATAGATATAAATCAATACAATTCTCAAAAACATATTTTGTAATTAAATCCACAGTTTAATAACATTTTACAACCGCAAATTACAAACTTTTTATTATTTAAAAAATGGTGTATACCCCACCATTTGGATCCCCCCACGCTCCCCATTTAATTTGCGTACATACCGTCGGCTATTATGATATATAAAAATTTATTTTCAGAAGGGAATTTCAAAAAACGGAGTTATAGTTCCTGTTCATGTTTTAATTAATAATTTCGGTTGTTAACTCAAATTATTAAAATTTTATTAAAGGAATAATAATTACAATTTAAAAACTATTAATGAAAATTCAAAAATATTTATACTGCAACTACGCCAATGCATTCGAGTAATTCACAAACACATAATCATAAAGTTATGTAAGCGAAATGCAAAAATTATATCAGTAAAGTATTATTTAGAATCTTTATCTTACATTATCGATACAGATGCTAAAGATGTTATATTACGGGCGGAGTTTCATATATGACATAAATAAATAATACCCACACAAAGCCATGTATTTTCATAAGAAATTCCTATTAATACTGTACAAATACGTTCACCTCTATACTATGAAAATATTTTCACAAGTGTTGGACTTTTGCGAATGGTATCGAATACTGAAATTGGATAGGCCGAGGATGCGTAGCAATTAAGATGCTTTCGGAGCTTGTTCGCGTCTGTCGGGCCGTTAATGTGGAATACATATTGCCACAGAGAGAATTAGCGCGTTACTTTTACTGAGAACGATAACAGCGTTCGTTGTAATTTTGCTATGAAACATAGCCGATGAATCAGGTCATAAAAACCACAAGTATTATTTGTATATACATACAAATATTTGTATATATATATATACATATTTTTAATAATCCATAAGATCAATTAACTAAAATGGTAGCAACTTTTAAATGAAAAAAATATATTGAAAATTTTGAGTTTTATTGAAAGAAACCATTAGAAAGATCACTCTGTGATAGACCACGTTCTACAGTAGGTACGCCTGTCAGGGGAATAATAAGGCTTTTTGCTTTGGGGGAGTATTTGTAATATGTAGGGTGCACTGAATATTTCTGGAATGAATCAGAAAAAATGACTATGAATGGTCTAAAATGAATTTATTGTTTCTCAAAATATTTCCCTTAGCATAAATGCTTTTTTTCATACGAATTAACCAATTTTGTAAATATTTATGCCATGCCTCTACTGATGATCTCGGAAACGCGTTTTCCATACTCTTCGACAGTCTCTGCTGGTGATGAAAATCTTTAGCCACGTAACTGGTTCTTCATTTTTGCGAAATAAAAAATCTCAAGGTGCCAGGTCGGGGCTGCATGCAGGATCGCTCATAAGTTTTACATTTTTCTCCTTCAAAGTTGATTTACTTGTTTGGCCGTGTGAAAACTGGTATTGTCTTGATGTAAGATGATGTGACGTTTATGGTTATTTAATAATTTCCGGCAACAGATGGTCGTACACCAATCGCTATTTACGGTACGACAATTCTCCAAAGTAACAGTAACTTCGTATCCAATTTTATCAAAAAAGCAATTATCCGCTTAGATGCACTCGCTTGCGCGTCACTTTATTTTATTTTTTTTTATTTTATTTTATTTTTATTTATTTTTTATTTTATTTATTTTAACTTTAGCTTTAGGTTTATTTTAGCTAATCTCGATAGACCTACGGTGGATTGCTACTTTTTTGTGCACTCGTGTCAATAAATCCGTGTTTCATCACCTGTTTCTCCGTCTTACACTAAATTTGACGCCTCTTTCTTGAAGCTAATAAGCATGGCATTGCACCAAGTGATGCGGTCCGTTTTTTGAGCCTCAGTAAAATTGTGTGGGACACGGCAGGCGCAGCTTTTTCATACCCAAATGTTTATGTAGGATTGTGTAGTACTCGCAAGGATTACTTGGTCGTTGGCGTATGAGGGGCATATGACAGACAGCTTATCCACCCTTAGTCTACATCAATGCTCTTTCAGGTCATAGAGACAGTTATTCTGGAATAAGTTGAATAGCCACGGTGAAGCTACACATTCCTGTCTGATACCTTTACTCATGTTAAATCAGTCAGTGTATGCCTTATTTATTCTGATGCAGGCACAGAAGCCTCTGTATAGAGATTACAGTATTCGTATCGATCTACCACCTACACCAGGCTTGAATAGGATTCTCCACAAACCACTCCTTTTCACTCTATCATAAGCTTTTTCCATATCTACGAAAATACAAAAGACCTTTTGGCCCTTGGACAAAAATTTTTCCGTAATGTTCTGCACAGAAAAACTTGGTCCATGCACCCCATCCCTTTTCGAAATCTTACTTGTACAACCCTTCTTTTCTTAATCTTGTTTTCTTGATACAGATCTTGTTTTCAGTCTCATTCACAACTCTTTCAAAATTATTTTCGCATACGGTTTGCCAACAATACTGCTTACAGGACGGTATTTTGTGGAAGCCTGTCGTGAGCCTTTTACTTTACACAGAGTCATAATTATGACTTGCACATAATTGCATGTTGCATGTCATTAGGTTCCAGATCTACAAATATACAAAAAAACCATTTGGTCGCTGGCCAAACACTTTTTTGCAATGTTTCGCAGAGAAAAAATGTTGGTCCGTACACCCCACTCCTTTTCGAAATCCCGCTTGTACATCCCAAATATTGGTTACAGTCTTACTCGAGTCTTTTTTGATAATGATTTTCGCATACACTTTTCCAACGACGAGGAGGCTTATAGGGCGATAATTTATGCAAACCTGCAGTGAACTTTCCCTTTATAAAGGGGTACAATGTCTGCTTTAGACCACTTATTAGGTACCCTATGGCTTTTCCAGTATTTGTTAAAGAGCTGGTACAACAAGCTTGACACTATACCTCCACCGCCCCTCAGCATCTCTGACGAAACTCTATCATATCCGACAGCTTTTCCAACTTTCATGTTTTAGTGCATCATTTCATCCATCGTAATTTTACTTTAATTTCCATCATCAACCATATAGGCAGTTGCAGTAACATTATCATCTGCAACTGTATCCTCACATGCAAAACCGCTTTCAAAATAATTCTTCACAGTGTCTCGAAATTATTCTAAGCCTTTGTGTATACTTTTACTGTATTCCAGAAAAGTTTTTGGGATTACCAGGTAATTATCCAAAAATCGCTTGTTACACCGTTTTTTATTGCATACTTTTTTTCTTTTCACACATTCTTCAGTTTTCTTTTTGCATCTTTATACGCATTTTCAGCCTCTTCTTCTCTCCGCTAAGAATATGAGTGTAACATTCCGTGGTTAAACATAGTGTTTGTCGCACGCAAGATAACTATTAACATTTCATCTCCACTTTACATAAGAACTTTCTCATATCCATTCTGCTGAACACCCACCCAGCCTCTGAAAATCACCTAAAATAACGAATCCTTCATTCTTATCATATATCAGTAGTATGTTATTTACATCAGCCCAAAACTCCTGCTCGTCGAATGGTTTGAACATATCTGGGGCGTATGTGCTTAAAATAAAAATCTGTATCAGTCCAATTTTTTACCCGAAACCATAGTAACCTCGAATTTACATATTCGTAATCGTTTACACCTTCAGATGATCTTTGTGGTAGGATGAAGCCAACATCTTATAATCCTCGTTTGCTCTGTATCAGATCAATACATCTCTAGCGATCCGTGTTAGATGGCCCCATTTTTTCTTCCTTTTTCTTTTAATCGCATTCACGCATATAATATTGAGTGACTTGTCCTTCAACAGTTCGAAGACATCATAAATTTTATCATCTATACCTCCACACGCATTCAGAGTAACTAAGCTGATTTCTTTAGTTCGCTTTTCAACCCTTCAGGGACTAGGCGCAGCGGGTGGTGAACTTCGTCGCCGTAATCAAGCCTAGAACTCCCGTTTCCCCCATACGGAAATATTCCCCCCAAGATACGATAGGAATGCCTGGGACTTCTCTGACAATGCCAGTACCCTCCTGGAGTAATCACTTTTTAATTTCCGCTACTACTTAATGTGTACCTAAAAAATACTTTGACGCATATATGTCTTAATATATGGGACTTTATAGCTTAATAATAAAAATATTAAATGTTTGTAATTATTGAAATATTCCTTATTTTTCGAATATTTTACTTTAGGGCCGATAAGTTTTCGTCTGCTGTACACTTATGAGTTGATTACATACTTATTTTTTTTATTCAAAAAGACTTATTTGTTCATAATAATATGGTAACCCCTTATCGTATTCTCATAAGTTGCAAATTTTATTTTACCTATAACCAAGTAAAACATCGTATATTTAATTACAATTTAAAATAATTATTACATTAAATTCTATAGTTTAACGGGCGCTGTTAAATTTACATACCATGTATGTAACTTGGAACTAAGGTAACAGTTTTAATTAAATGCTGCCTTAATACAGTTCGGAAGCTTATCCGACATAACAATCGGGCCCACTACTAAACTCCTCGATGGCTTAACTTCGCCAATGGGAAAAGGTTTTGGAGTCACGCGAATGCCCGCACTTACAATATATTCCGGTTCGTGAAAGAAAAATATTCTTTTGTGGAGAGCTGATGGATGTCAACGACTTCGTCCGAGTTTCGCTGTGGTTATTCTTTTTTTCTTTTTCGTTTCTTTTCTTCGGCCATGACGAGACGAATCGATGCATTCTAATATCGGATCGATTTGAGAAACGGTCAGATCAGAATACTGTAATAGTTTGTCATCTTATTTCACCGCCGACTGTGCGGTGAAGTAGCGCGTAAAGCGTGCTGTCCCAGCTCTCACCCGCTATCCTCGACGGTATCGTGGGTCATCCTTAGAAGATATGTTATCGCAAACTTTCTTATAGGTCTTTTAAGATCATTAGATTCATTTGATATATCTCTTATAGTAAAGTTTACTCAGCGTAAACCATTTAAAGATTCGAAAAGCGTATTTTCTAACGTGATTAATCATTATCGTCACTGTTTATTTCGTATACTATTTTAATTGTATGATGTCTATATATAAATATAGACCATCTGATGTTTATCAAGTCTTGATTTTTCACTATCAGTAGTTACATTTGTGTTAATGATTCGATAAACAATCACAGCGTCTCTGTTTATGGTAAAACATTTATCTATAGATCCTCGTTCGTGAGTCTTTTACTAATCTTTTCTCATTATCGCATCAGAGTACCATTATGACAGACGTAAAGCGAAAGAAATATGTCTTCACACGATTATATCACGGATAAGATATTTACATCGCGTTTCTTTCGCAAAGCAACAAAATATGAGGCAATAAAAAACTGGCGAAGTGCGAATCAGACCAGCGTGGAGTGTGTTCCGTAGTATGAATCAACGTATTACCTAATATATTTTTTATCTAGCTCAAATTTTGTATGGCAACTAAAACAAATAACTACCGAAGGTTTCAATTTTAACTCGAGTCCTTCGTATAAGTAGGCTACTTCAGTAACCATTCGATTAATTGAACTTATTAATCCTCTATGTGCTAATGGAATACAACTCATACGCACATGATTTTAACTAACATTTTCCGTTACAATTTACGGATTTAAAGAACATGGATTAATATAAGCTGAGAGCTGTTACACCACTTCAATTACAAAATAGAGACAGTTATTTTCGCGTGTAATGTAACGAGAGAATCATAGAACGAGCGGACTTACATATCTATAGAGTAAAACAGCGTAATTTTTTAAATATGAAAATGTTTGTCCGTCGAATCATTATTATTCACTGGTAAAGTTAGCCTTACAAAAGAAGACTGACAGAAAGGTCGAAACCCATACTTGGAGTGTCCGACCTTTCGCTTTGTTTATGGTCATGGCGCAGCATAAGCTCACCGGAAACTGCATAAATTTAAATCAAAATGGGAAGTGAAAATGGGATACAAATATTCACTTACCTGCGTATTTCCAGTCAAAATCTCAATTTATATTATGTTAATTTCGCATAGAAGTAAGTTTAATTTTTATTCCGCTACATGATTTCTGAGGGTCTTAAATTTTGTAGCACAACAATTGGAACTCCTTTTTGTAATGTACCTAATGTGATGGAAGTCCAACTGTGGTAAACGGATCCGACAATTCAGCTGAGGACTTGATAGAGTTATGTTACTCCATGACGCTATTAATAAAAGTACACTTTACAATTTTTCCTCAAATGAGAGTTATTATATCGGCGTTAAGCTTTTCGGTTAGATCGTTCCTAGAAGTCAAAATGGCAGAAATCACAATAATTGACAAAAATGGGGTCTTGAAGTTTAAGAACCGTATAGAATAGATATCATTCAAAACGATTGGACCTTTTTCGTTCGGATATAGGTTTTTATATCGTCTATTAATTTTCCGGGAAACTATACCATTAGAAGACTATAGTTTCTTAAATACCTTTCTTCTCATCATACAATTTGAATAAACTAAAATCTAAATGTTGCTTCAATGTATGTCCTGTGAAAAATGCAAGAAAGTAGTTTAGATTATCTGATACAAACAAACAAATAGACAGAAGTTTTAAAAGAGAAACTTTTATATTCTATTGCTCTTCATACATCGTCCGTTACTACCTAGTTGGTATTTACTGATTCTACAGTATAATTATTAGTATAAAAGATAAGAGCGGTTTTATTACTGTTTAACATTATTAACAATTATTATTGATATTTGTAATAAGATATTTTCGTTTACTATTGGTATTTTTAACCTTGACTGATCAAATATTTTGCACGTACTGGATATCCTTTAACCGATTTCTTTATGCACAGTATCACTGGCTGCTATTAGCTATCTAAGGTATAAATACTTTTCCACATATTCTATTTTCTCCTTATTTACCGTATATTATATGTGTCATGCATTGGTCATAATTTTTGTCTTACCTGTATTCTTTGATCTAATAATTGTTAAAGCATTTGTTCTAGGTTTCTTGATTTGCGCTGTACTTTTATAGTATATATTTTTAAGTATTCGTATTGGTTTTCCCTATGTACTCAGAGTTTTCCAAATATATTTACATTCTAAGGAGGCGAAGACTTTGTTGTAATCAATAAATATAACAAAGTATAGAAAAAAAAGTTATAACAATAATAGGTTTTGTTGCATTTTTTTATATTTCTGTAAAATTTATCTTAGAACATCTACATGGTCTATGGTTGAATGTTAGCCACAGAAACCGGGCTTTTCCTTCGGTTGGTTTTCTTTAAAGTTAGATGTGATTCAGAATAAAATTATTTTAAAAAAAAACTTTACGTATATTGGACATTAAGTTAATTGGTCTATTGCCCTATTTCTCCTCTACCTCCTTTCTTATATAGCAGTACTATTGTCGATTTGCACCAGTTTTTGAGAATATTTTCAGTCCAGTTCAATTTAGGATCAGTGACCGCTGTAGTAAATCTTAGAAGTTTATTTATTATTTGATCTATAGAATAGGATCCATCCATAAAATCCTTTCTTGTATTTTGATTGCTCTTGTTGTTTCTCCTAATAATATTTTTAGTATTGATACACAATCCGTTACATCTCTATCGTTTATCACTACTTTTGGAGTCTTGCCTTGGTACAGGTTTCGATAATAGTCTGCAGATACTTCAAGTAAAAATTATATGTATAGATACCAAAAAATGTTATCGCTTGGAAGGGGAATTTTTTTCAGGCATCCCCTAAAAACCACCATTAAGCGTAGAGACATTTCTTACACACGAATAAATCTAAGATTAGGGCTATTATTATAACTAACCGTTTACTTCATGTGACATTTAGGATGACAGTTTTAATAGAAAAATTATATTTTCTATCGAAAAATAACGAACGCTCTGCCTGTTTTTCTAATTTATCTCTTTTCCACAATAGACAACAAATATCTGTACGCCCGTCATGGTTTTTTCAGTCTTATCACGTTAGATATTTTAATTAACAATTTCTTAGTCATTTGAAAATATTTATTACATCCCGCATCGACCAAAATCATGTCTCATAGAATTTAAACAAAGAATTCTTGGGTAATATCTAATTTTGTGATGTCACTTCAACGGTACCAACCACCGACCTAACAGAAGTTATTTAATGTGTTTGTTTCAACATTGTAATAAAATTATAGATATTATAATTGTATTACAAACATACCTATTAGATAAATAGTCGTCAAGGAATATCTAAATGTTTATAAAGAGAAATTGATGTACTCTGTATATGATTTCTATGTAGTTATCTGTGTGGTACTCAAGCCACACATATTATAAAATATGACTTCTTTCTCTGTCCATTTATGCGCTAACAGCTTGGTAGCTACTGGTGCAATTTACATGATTTTTTTAAAGCATTGTCTGGCTGCGTTTCATAATATATATATTTGGTTACGATTGTTAACCAAAAGCTATTAGCAGTAATAATTTTAGTGCATCAAATGCAAAGAAAAATCACTACACATCGTGAATGTAATAAGTAATAGTGGCAGTGTGTGGAAGTGGAAGCGAGAGCGAAAAACCGAATCGAAAAAACCTTGGACCGAAAAACTGGACCGAAATCGGGAATAACATTAAGATCGAAATCGGTAATCCAATCGGGATCGGGCTTAGAATAGACCTTTTAATAAACATCAAAATTTCAAAGATGATAATGTATCTAAGCAGGCGCAGCTACGGACAACAGCTAGTATGAACTAAAGGTGTTGAGAGGGCATGCTTCGTATGCGTTCTTGAAAAACTGTATAGCCGCATAATTTTATTATGATACGTATATCAAATTTGGGGCTGCAAATACACCCTTGAGGCTATAAATATACAACGTGCATTTGGAACTTGGAAATATATAAAAAAGACTTCAATTTCGTAATTGTCTTCCAAAATACAATATTCTTGTATACATGAAATACGTACAATTTTATATAATGTGATATATTTGATTTTGCTCATATTTGACGTTCGTTACAAGACGTGACATTGAAAATATAATTCACTTTCTCTTATTATGACATAATTATTATTATATGAAACTTTTGTAAGACGAAAAGCTTAAATACAGTTACTGTATCGATTCCTGAAAAACTAAAATGAAAGACATATTGGAATCAATGGGTATATTTTTACTAAATCATCCTTAGCAAAAATGTAGTCCCCATCAGAAATCATGGCTTATCGAAGGACGCAAAAATACCATCAAAGTCATTTTGATGTACAACTAACATTTAATAGAAAGTTTTTGTTATATGATTTATGTTCTAACCAAAAAAAATAATAATGATAATAAAGTTCGAGCTAGATTCGTACTCGGATGGTTCCGAACAAAGTTGAAAATCTGACTTTATGATATATTTTATTGTAGTTCGCGAATTAAAAAATTGAAAAAGAACAAAGTATATCTTCTTCTTTAGCATCTTTTTAAACAATTAATGTAGTTTGATATTTTTGTGATAGATGTTTATTAGATTTTCTGTCTTTTTTGGTTTTAATGTCTTTTCTCTTTCTTTAAACTTTTTGCTCACTATTGTGGTTATGATTCAAAACTCCTACAATGTAAATTAAAATTAATTTTGAAATACTTTCATCGACATCTGATTTGTAATAATAAATAAAAATCATAAAGAAATGAAAAATAGACAAATGATTCCTACAAATGTATTGTCAAGCCAATTAAAAAGTGACATCTGAAAAAAATGGATAAGTGTTTGTCTGTGCGTCACCGATAAATATTTAACTGTCAATGTATAAATAGCGCACTTTTTATCATTTAAGTTTGAAACCATAATGATGCATTGTTTTCGTGTTATAAAATGATGTGTTGTAATCAAGGAATCGCCTATAATACATTGTAAACCAATCCCTGACTCACGCGTGTACTATGCGGTTTATAATCACGAGCTATGACTTCATCTAGCATGGGCTCCTTAAACACAGCATTAATCAAACGTTACTCTATGGTTGTGCGTTACCATTGCCGCCTGTCTGTGTAGTTATCGATGCATAGGCCGGGTGTAAACACACGTATTACCACAGACACGCCATATTATCGAATTGAATTCACTATTAACAAATAGGACAATCAAGATATTGTTGTCAAATATGCGACTATTAATTAGACTAAGGAATTTTATATCCTATCAAAATGTACAGTTCATTTATCTAGTACGATGAAGTCACCCTTGTTTATCATATCCGTATTTGTTTTTTTACGATTAAAATAGAATAGTTTGCCGTTAACTCTGTCTGCCGGTGATTGATGATTTTTGTAAAACCGCAACATTTCTTCTTTTGATGTTTTTGTTGAAAGCACAATTCATGTTCAGTGTCCAATTTAAAGGCTGAGTTGGACCAAAAAAAATAAAAGTGCCAATTGTCAAATGAAACGTAAGGTTTGGCAGATAGTGTATGTACAATCTGTCAAACATTACGTTCTCTTTTAGTATAACCCGTAGAAAATATATTGAAATAGTTGCTGAACCCTGTTTATCTAAATTCTATATCTATCAACTTCGTTGTCTCTATTTATTTGTTTAATCCGCTTTATGATTAGGTAGTTTGTACGATAGACCTATTTGGATTAACTGTTATTTTATTCGAATAGTATCGTTATTTTTTTAACATATCAGCATTCTTAAATATTTTTAGACATTAAATAAAAATAAATCTTGGTACTTAGGTGAATGTGAATTATCAAATAAAATGTTATTAAACATCAATGTTTTTCAAATATATGTTCAAATATATAAGTGAATAGTTAAGTTGTTAAGTCTTTTAAAAATGTAACTTTAACTTAAAATTTTCGTTTGTGAGAACTTATTTAGCCTTTAAGGTTACCTTGAGGCATCTGCCATTATGAAGTGCATTTACAAAGTGCACAACCACTTTCAATGTTTGATTCATAATATCAAAGAGAATACATTTGTACATTAAGTCTTAATCTTTGATTAAATATCATTTCTTGATATATAAAGGTTAATCCTTATGAACGTTAAAAGCATTAGTAGCAACTCGGTGACATGATATATGGCTGATTCCTTATCGATTTTATAGCTTGCTGAATGTCGTAGACTGCTATTTATTGGCAGAGTACACCGAATGGAGACTTTCGTATTTTTGTATGCGTTTTTATGGTGCCTTAGAAGTAAACCAAAAAATTTAAAATGATAATTAGTTACATTTGTCATGAAGGAGATCTATGAGGAAAAAAGTCGATATTATTTTAACTCTATACTCGACCCCCTAATGCGGGAACGGTGTGTTTTAAATATCACATATTTATTTTACGTTCTTTTCACTTTTGTATAATTATGCTAATTAATTAAAACTATGCTAACGTATTTCAACATAGATATTAAAAACTACTTTTTAGACAGTTGATTATTTTATTTTACGTACTGTGTATCTAGGATATATATAATGTTCAAGAAGCATATAATAAAGCATTTTTTTAAATTATTTCAATAGAGTGAATGTTTTGAAAATATAATTCGCATAGAGCTTATATTTAAAATTAGCTTTTGAATTCACTCATCATAACCTATTTAGGATGTTTTAGGGTTTCAGTGACAATAATGGACAAAATACATTGAAATATCCATGAATCTTTATGTAGCAGACACATGTTTAAGATCTATCCCAAACCAGAATAAAGCTATTTTAAAATGGCCAGGCTAAGTTATTGATTATAATTATACATTTCACAGAAAATTAGTCATTTTCTCTAACAGATATATCTAACATGATCTTTCTACACCTTAAAGTTCAAAGATAAACGGCATATCAAATTACATACACATATTTTTAGTCAACGATTCAAGTCGTTTAATTGGCATGCAAAATCATAGTAGACGTATGAAGTAGTTCTATTGATACGGAGCAACTGCATCTTAAAATAGCAATTTAAAGTTCAAGGTATTATGTCTATTTACCAGTAAAAGCATTTTGTTATAAAATAATATGTCAGTAGAGTGATTTCATACACATTCGTTGCCAGACTTTTGTATTACGATAATATCGAACCAATATTACATTTTAAGGCATAATAAAAACACCGGACAAGTGCGAACATGAGTCGCACTCTGAAGGTTTCGTACAAACTCAATTGTGTTAATTATGTTGTATAATTGCACATATTTCATGCGTAAGAGTCTCGGTGATTTTTGCCTATTTTTAATGCCGATACTGGCGATATATCGATTCCGACAATCCCGAAACATTTATTGTTTTCCTTTTCAGTGACCAATCAAACAATATTCTCCCGAACTCTTTAATGCACGTCACGGTCCGTACTCCAACTGTAAAAGTCAAGTTGAATTAGTTAAAAGAAATATGTAGTATAACTACAAATTAACGATTTTCACATTTTAGCGTTTATGCTATGCGGCCGGCCTTGTAAAATTTAAATTTAAAAACGTCATTATTTAACAAGTGTTTCGACTATTCGACTATCGTTTTGGATTACCTTTTTTATAGCATGCGAGCTACCAGAGTATAGGTGGTCACCGCTACCCATGAATACTTGACATGGAATACGTTATCTGATGGAGGAAAGGGCTGATGGAGAGAGGTTGTTGGGTGATGAAAAAAGAATGGGCCACTGGTACTTTTGTTCAATGAACGAAAAGCAACTGTAGAAATTGTCACTTCCCGCCTATTTCCTGTAATAGTATTGTATTACACCTTTCGAGCCGGCCGACAGTCATAAATTGATCACTGCATAGCTCTACTACAATTGTTTTAGTTTTTATTTGTACTCAAGTATTAAACACATACATTATAGGCAATATTATTATTATAAATTCACGCCTATTTCCTATAGGCGTGAATTTATAGTAATAGTCGGCAGAGACGACGGATTTGCAACATGCTATGCTCATTGCATATTCGCTATGTGTGTGACATTAGCGCCGTATAGTGTCCGTAATTTTTCGTAATTTATTCAATATTTGTATGTTCATGAAATAATAAAAACATTGATTATAGAGCTGTTTATTCTTACTATTATTATTTTTATTATTATTTACATTTATATCAGATTATTATTTACATTAGAACAATTCTATTTCTACGACACAGCAATAAGTAAAAAGTAAAAGTGTTTTGTTATTTCGTTTCATTTTTCATATTTAAAAGAAATATTTATTGTTGCTGTATTTATCATAACTACGACTATCTAAGTATTTGCACTTTGAACTTTTGATCCTACATCATTGGCATTAAAATGATCAACTTTTCGGGATTTTACAGTCAATCGGATGTAATTATTTCTTACACCAGATACATCAACTTGAAAAAAATATACTCGAATATGAACGTCGATATTTCTCGGGCAATGCTATAGACAGCTTTTTGGAATCAAAGCAACAAATAATACAAAATCGCCATTGTTGTTGAAACAATTAAAATAAATAACGGTTATGAAATTTTGAATATGAAATGAATATGAAACATTTTGCCTTAATCTGAACAAAAAATTTAAGCGTTGTAGCTCGTATAATTTGGAAAACAGTTTACCGAAAAAAACTAAATTAGTTGTGGCAGAGGCTTAAGTTTTGTGAAATCCAACAAAATGTCCTCAAATCCATGGTTCTGTGAAAAACAACCTGTCCCCGTGTAACTAATATACCTGACATTTATGTCTTTTTAAAGATATCTAGAATAATTCGGCTTTTATTTAACAATCTATTTGTACATTATTTTTCGATTTCCAGTAATAAATACTGTGCCGTATTCCAATTATATTGATAACTATGCTAAAATTTCACATAAAAGTTATCCAAAATGTACTTTTTCCACAGCGAGCGCTGCCGTCGAATGCACTTCGCACGTGGCGAATAGGCAACACTTAATTTAAAACATAAAGATGACGTCAATAACATAATCTTCTATTATCATTCGACCTTTCCCCCTTGTTAGTCATGATTATTCCCATTAGTAATGTAATTAGTCTATACAAAATAATGAATAACTGGATTTATACAATTTATTTCCTCAAAATATTTGAAGAAAATTTAATTTGAGGTTGACAGTTAAACTCGTAATGACGGACTCATCAGCTGTTCCTCCTATAAATAAAATATTGCTTTGTATAAAAAAATAATACAAAAATTTAGATTTAAATTTTTTTCTACTATTCTTTAGATTTTTCCTTGATTTTATAATAACAGTACAAATTGAAAACCAACTTAAAACATCTTTCATGATTCTAGGTCACCGGGAATTGTTTTGATTTTTTAACCCATATCAAAATATACAGCAAAAATGGTCGTATTTTTTTTTGCGTTGACTTTGAAGCTTGATTTTTAATGCTTTAGGAGAGCATAGATCTAAATATTTTGTATTAAGTTTAAATTAATACCTCCACTCATTCCTAAAAAAAAAGGATCTCGATAGACAGATAGACGAGAGATAGGGTTAAACAATAGAGGTTCCTTTCGAGATACCAAATCCTAAAACTTGGGACAGTTCAAATAGTTAATAATAGTACCAACCTCTTAATACTATGTATACACTGCAAGATAATCTTTTAATATTAACAGGTTAGGTATGTATTTTTGCAATTTTAGAATATAAAGATTAATAGAGTAGGTTCATGGAGCGCGTCCAGCCAACACTTTAATCACACGTATTCGCTGTTTACTGATTCTAGTTTCATGTTTTACCCTCACGTGCTATTTCCACTGTCATATATAAGCATAGGGATTAACGTATTTGATTATCCATCGTGGATAGTCAAACGCGCTGAAGTCCATATTAGCAATCGTGATGATTGCTAATATGGACTTCTACTAACTTGCAACAGCAACCAAGGCTCTATTCTTTTTATGTCCCGCATTTCCTCTCCTTTCATTATTTCTTGTCGCGCTTACTTTTGTTGGTAAACACAAAAACCAAATAGATAAACTCTTTTTTTTCTTGCTTGCTCAAAACTTTCGCCTTTTATCCACGTATTGCTTTCAGTTACACTTTTGTTTCTTTTAACCATTATGTCCGTAGTCTTGCTGACACTTATTTTCACACGTATTCTCTCGATATTTTTTTTTTTTGGGGTTTCGAGACAAAATGTCAAAAACGGAATCCTTCCAGTTTCGTCATGCCCGTCCGTCCGTATGGCACATGCATTTTATTCAAAAACTATAAGACCTATATTCATAAAATTTATAGTGTACGTGCTTTGTATAAGCCGATATTTTGTTATCTAAACACCAAACTTGGTGTTTAGATAACAAAAATAAATATTTCTAAGGAGGCACACTATACATGTAACAGAAGCTGAAAAAATTTTTTTTCAGCAAATATCAACGAATGGCAGGTATTTTGACCGTTTTTTTTAAACTCTAATAATCTAATAATAATTGCTCCGAAATCAGCAGAATTTGTGTCCCCTTCCTCTATTTTCTAAACTGTATCTCCAAAAAATATGAATAAATAACGACGGTGACGCTTAATAAATACATTCAATGAAAATTATTTTGAACAAGATCATATTTACTGTTTTTGAGTTATTGTCGAAAAACTGCGCTCCTCAACAAAAAGACGCAAGTGCCATAAAAATATGTTCTTTTGCTGATGCGCTTTGGTTTACACTAGTTTAATAATAATAGTCGACGTACCTACTCGTTTTTCTAGTTATAGGCGACTAAAGTGCTTATAATTTTTTAGTGCGGGAAATATGGAAAAAGTGTAACAACGTACTTTTTTCGTCTGTAGTGCATTTCTTTGTAATAATGGCTTCGGAACCCTATAACGGGCATGATGCTACATGACAGTTTTTTTTTTTAATTTTCCCCTATGTTCACAAAATCCGCAACCAGCATGGCACCGCCGCACGCGGTAGAATATATTAAACACACTTAATTTAAATGTAGGATTTAGTTTACATTAAAAAAACCCAGGGGGTGACGTGGGACACACGATTGGAACATTAGTTCCTTTCTCTGTGTATTCTGTATTATTAAATAACAAGTACAATGAACACAATAAAATTGTGTTTATTATTTTCTTTATGATAATAAACATATAACAATTATTAATGTTGTTATGTCAATATAAACAAATTGTCAATTTAATCAGTACATTCAACACATACACGAATATATTGCTGACACGTACAACTCACGTCTATAATGCAGCTATGTACATGTGCATAGACATACGCTTGTAAACAAGTCGCAAGATAGTAAACGAATCTAGAAAAACAGTCGCTTTTCAACGCCAAGTACACGTTTACCCTCTCTCTCTCTCTCTTTCGTCTCTCTGTGCCAAAAGTGTCGGTCGGACACAATTGCCCGTGCAGCTTCCATCTCCCAAACTCGCGAACTTAGAACTTAGTTCAAATATATAAAATATGTTCTTTATATATGTAATGATTATGATCTTCTACGAAATTAAATCTTCAGACACATTGCACTATAAAGAGTGATTGATGTCATCGTCAAATTGAATAAACTACTTAGTTCACAGCCTAACAATATTCTATTGTTCGGTTTAAAGTCGTCGACACGCCCTTGAAATTAGTGACCATCAAATTAGACTGTTCGTAGACACAGCATCATATCCTGAAATAAATGTATGATGAGGTGCCCTCTACAATAGGCGAATAATAAAATGACAGAGAAATTTAATACTTTAAAGATATATAAATACAATACGCTTAAAAATAAATACAATAACACTTGCCTAGAAAAATCGTCTTATAAAATAGAGTTTTGATTATTAATGACCTAAATATTCATATGCAATTAATTAATGTGCAATCATCGTCGTATTAGTAAATTGGCGACATCTACGATTGTAACCATCATTGTAACGATTGTCACATGGGTAAAATAGCGATATCTAAGTTTGTAACAACCGTGGAGATGTCTCCAATTTATCTATGGGACGATGATGGTATTAATCATTAATAATTACTTATGCCTATTTGCGTACTTAAAATCAAAACTGGACCAACGATGTAAATT
Source organism: Eumeta japonica (assembly GCA_005406025.1). Lineage (NCBI taxonomy): Eukaryota > Metazoa > Arthropoda > Insecta > Lepidoptera > Psychidae > Eumeta > Eumeta japonica. The sequence continues at coordinate 74,017 of BGZK01001856.1, forward strand.
ATACAAATTACATCGTTCGTTCAATGTTTTGATATATTTTTTGTGGCATTTTTTTCATTGACCAATACAATAAACTTCAAACGATGTACATAACATGGAAATAAATCGTAATTGTTTACTAGTCACTTGCCCCCTACTTCACTTATATATCTCGGGGGCGGTAATCTGCATTAGTTTGTGTTGTTTCTAAATTAGAAGCTCCGCGTTTGGTCGAGTTTCTAACTAATAGAAGTTTTGATAATTAAACTGCAAATAGTATTTAAGCATTCGACGAAGTTCCGCGCAGTGGCGCCTGTGTGGCAGGCTGTTTACAGAGACTCACAAAGGTTTTACAATAATTATTTAAACTAACCCTGCCCGGTGCGTGTATACGAGATAACATATGCTTTGCAGATCGCGGCTATACAAACGCCCCAGTTTTACATGACCACGAAACGGCGAAAAGGTTTTGACGTTATATGAATTTTTTGGCGGGAACTTTCTATCGGCGGCTACGTAATTAGATTACCTTTCAGGCTGGGTGCGTACTGTAAGAATTTTTTCGTCACAAAACTTCTGACGTCCGCCGGAAGACATTCCGCGCGTATGTTTTATTTTAGAACCCACATCAGAATTCTGACGGGTCGTACGTCCGTCTGATGCGCTCTGGGCGCACGTTGATTGGAACTCAGAATTTTTCTGATCAGAACGTCTGAGGGCACCCTTTCTATATTTTTTGTGAGACTTGTGACTTGTGAGATCTCACACCATTAGAAATTTCCATCGGTTTGTCATGAGTGTCGAGCGGACGCTGCGGTGTGGTACGCGCGTTTTTGCTCTGCACGGGGAGACAAAATGACAGACATGAGCTGAATCTGTGTAATGAAAGTTTTCATAATAAAATTCAACAAGACTTGGTCTAAAAAGAAGTTTGCAAAAAAGTAACAAGAACCGGAATGATTTAAATTAAATAGATAAACAAAATATAAGTAAGTATTTAAATGGTTTTTCAAAGTGTAAACTTCTTTAGACAGATTGGATGGGATGTAATTTAAAAGCATGAATGACCAACACTCTCATGTGCGGCGGTACGAATGCATTATTTAAATTGTGTTCTTGTTTGATTGTTATTTTAAATGCAGAAGTATATGATTACTGTACAGTAAAAAAGCGAGTACAAAATATATTACTATTTTCATATAGAAATATAGTTCATTGTTTATATGTATCGTAGAATTATTGTTTTACAATTTTAGTTACCATGAGGCCGTTGTATCGCTTTTAGAATATTATCACTGATTAAGAGAAAAAATAGTGTGAATATTGTTGGATTGAGTGTAAATGATAAAGAGAATGAATTGAATCGAATACTTATATTATGTATGTAGATAACAAAAATGTATATTCAATATTATGTTAATTGAGTTGTATTTATATTTAATAGGTACTGGGCTTGCGTAGCTACTCATTTATTTTGTTAATAAATAAATCATATGAAAATAAATAGAATTGTTGCCAAAGTGCCGATAGACGTCAAAACCAGACCAATTTGAACAGGTTTAATTTACAAATTATATAATTTTAATTTATGATACAACAATTAATTTGAATATTCAAAAACAACCACTGTTATGTAAGTGTTACAAGTTTCCACTTCTATCGACAGTCCTCAGCTCAGCCCTTTTTTATCCATTCAACACTTTTTGCTTATTATGTAATAAACACTAATGAAAGTAAGTCATCGTCGTTCACTTTGCTTTCGTACGTGTATTTTTGTAAGAGAGTATATTCAACGATGCTGGTGGTCAGGCGCGAACTAAACTCAGACTCACCGGTACGAGGTTTCTGATAGGAGTGCGGGCTTGTATCGGCGGGCGTCAGAAATTTTGAGACAGATAAATTCATATAGTATGCAGTCAGCCTTAGTTTTAGAATAACTTTGTATAAACTATTAAGAAGCAAAAATAGATTTTAATTTCCATGTAAAATCTAATTTTGTAGCATATATGTAGTAGTTTTATCCTTATTACAACGTTGTTTATAGTATGCGCTTTATCTTATTAAATGACACGAATGTGATTTTTATAATCAAACAGAAACATAAAAGAGGAAGAATAAAGGCATAGAGATTCTCAATAATTACCGTTATATATAATAGTTATTATTTATAAAAATAAAACGATAATTGGACGCTCGCCTTAAAACATGCATTAACGTGCAGCACGCAACCCACCGCTGACCCTCGAATATGTTCTTCCACTACGAATCCTCATCCCACGAACTGAATATTGATCCGATACAATTGACGGATATCGAACACCCAAGCAAGTATTAGTTTCCAATTTATCATAACCGCCTATTATGTTACATTACCGCATGTCGTAGGCAAGCGTCTAATAATGAATTCCTCGAAATAACACCGTATATCATAGAAAATGATAATTATTCCAAGATAGTGTAACATAATTACCTTTTGTGTACGCTTAAGTAGTTTAATTACATTTATTCAGTACTGACCGGTGGTAGCAGAGCGGTCAAGAATGCTTGCCTTCGAACCAGAATGTATCATGTTCGAATCCTGACCGTAAACAGATTGACCAGCGACTTTTTAACACTAGCCAAATCAAAGCACTCGCTCGTACCTCGAATACCACACTAAGCCATCGACTGAGAATGTTTTGACTGCGTTGGTATATACAGTCGATAAGAGTTACCAGATTTTCATAATATCTGGGAATCCTTCAAAAGCATCGGGCAAATGTTAAATTAATCTTTGTCTGTAATTCATAATTATACTCAACATATTTCATTATAAATCACAATTATACATAATCTTACCTCCCGATCAATAGGAGTCGTTAAAGCTCCTCATTCTTCTCATTTTCACGAGGAGTTGAACACAATATGTTCGCTTCACATTTTATGAAACCGAGATTGTACCGGCCGCATGGGGACCGGCGGGTGTGGCGTCACTCTTGCATTAACTAACGAAACACCGTGCGAATTTCTCATCTTCAATTGCGTATTGTGGTTTTTTTTCTTGTATTTGACCTTAAACTTTGCAATGTACAATCACGGTAATTGAAAATAAATGTCGTACAATGTTGCCATCCGTTTATCGTGCACCATTCCGGATATTTGTTTCTTCTTTGGTAATTTATTATATTTATATGTTCGTGCAGTTTTAACCTTAAAAAAAAAACTTATATAAACCGCGGTAAAATTCAACAAAAACTAAAGTGGCGCTTTCTGTTATAGTTTATATAGTTATATTGCTGGCTGGATCGAGTGTACTTTCACCAAAGCTTTCATACATATATTTGTTGTCTTATCATTTTGTATTCTAAATTACTCGTTGAAGTTATACTTCTCCAGCTGCATTAAATAAGAATTGGAGCGAAATTTTAGGAAGTAATGAAATAGCACGCATTTAACACAATCCTAATATCAATAATTAGTCATTAAATATGATTACAGAGAAATGTCTAAAATAAAAAAAAAATATGTGTCTGAACTAACTACTGGCAAGTTGTAAACTTGACGTAGTAGAGTTGATAACAAAACCTATTTATAACGGATTTTGGGTTTACACTTCATCAATCGTTTTCGTATATATCACGCAGTATCTAAATAAGACAAGGAAATCTTCATTCACTGGACGAAATGCTATTGGTAGCGAAAGCTCTTACTCCACGTCTGTATTCTGCGAGAGTGTGAAAGGGACCATCCATATATTACGTCATTCTAAATTAGGGGGAGGTTGGTCTGCGGATGACGGTAAATGATGGAAGAAGGGGAGGGGCGTTTCGAAATTGACGTCATTCTTGTGATACCAGTTACTCCAAAATGTACAATAGTATATTGTACTCAAGCCAAAGGAATCGAGCCAAAATGAATATGAGGTGGAAACTCCGTGGGAGCTATCCAAAGAAAACTAAATATATGTATAGAATAGTGAAGAATAATATTATTATATTAATGAACATTGCCAAAGCACATAATTAAAAAAAATTATTCTATAACAAAACGTTTTAATGTAATACCCTATTTTTTCAAATCCGTAAATGTTTTAATTTTGTCAAACTGGAAATGACGTCAGTTGCGCGAGAGGAAGGGGGGGTCATTAGGAAATGACGATAGGATGATTGTGGGGGGGTCGAAAATCAGTAAATCGATGACGTAATATATGGACGGCCCCTATCTCACCGATCAACCGACCCATTTGCTTACTGCAATAAGTTGACCACGCCACGGCCTACAACATTAAAGACTTACTTAGATCTAGTGTCAGTTAGTGTTGTTCTTGAAAATCAGAATGGCGCATTTGTGGAACGGTTCGAGTTATGACATCACTCGAGAAACAAACGATTCGCGTCGTCTCGAACGGACCACAGCGACGCCGGCGGCTAAAAAGTTAACTCATTGTATTCGTTATAACGCCATTTTTCATCGTTAAGGCGACATACAAGCGTCTGAATAGAACATGCGTGTAATTACGTGTATCGGGTTTTTTTTAGATGACATCAGTGGTCTTCTATCGAATTCATTGTGGGTCCTCTACAACAAAAAAATATGTATATTAATTAACATTCAAATCGTGAGATACGGTGTCATCTGTTTCCTGAGAGGTTCGTAGTATCGATAGAAAATATTAAGGACTAGTTTTGAGATGCGATTTTACTCACGTGTACTTCCTACTTTATAAACTGAATCGTGCTGCCCCCGCCAGGCGGTCGCCCGCAGTCGCTATTGAGTGTTACTTTAAAGATAAAAATTGGTTGCCTGTAAAGTCGGTATACGGGCGAAAGTTTTACGTGACAACGACTTTGAGTGGTAAAATCATTTTAATGTGAATATTCATTCGTATAGTAGGAAGAAGGATGAAATAATAGTAACAATTTAAAACATTTATTTATACAAAGAATTATATTTAAAACATTAATTTATACAAAGAATCTCGCACTGAATTTCATATTAACAAAATTTTATTTTTACCTTTACACATACATACGTATTTATATACAAATATACATACAATAACTTGCAATACATTTGCGTACAATGAAACAGCGTTTACTACAACTTAACTTGTTCCTATCTGAGTGGAAGGGACGCGTGCCTTTCACTTTTTATCTGTCTCTCTCGCTCTTGGGCGGGCTAACCATGCCAGTGGAAGGGACGCGTGCCTCTCACTCGCTCTCATTGTGAGCGCATAACGTGAGCGGGCGTAACGCAGTTTCTTGAAGTGTCACCCGGCAAACCAATTTATAAGACGTTGTCACGTCAAAATGAATATTTATTGTGGACTATCCTTAGAAATGAGACATATGTCATGGCGGACCTTTTGTGTACATATTCTAAGATCAATTATGTAGTGAATTAATTTAATATATATTTTACAGTTTACTCAGGGAAAGGCGTATAAGTGCCCCAAAAGCGTCTTTTTTTCGATTTGATTCACCATTATCGTCACTGTGCAACAAAATCTATTCCATAACATAAATACGAAATTAAAGAAAATAGCACGTGATTCGAAGAAGTAGTTTTCGCATGAAAAGATCATAAACAGACAGATGGATGTTGAGTTTTATTATAGGTATAAATATGCATAAATTCATACCGATATTATAAATTAGTTTCAACACAAACCTTTAAGAAATTTGTACATATTTCGTTGTGTTTCAGTGTAGATTTTCTTATTAACGAACGAATCGATAAACAAAAATGAATTTAAACACAATACGTACGTATGGAATTTCGGAAGATCTTTTTCGTCCGGGCCGACGAAGGAGTCAACCGTATTCAGGCGTTTGCCGAAATAATTGGGGCCTCTAATGGCGAGAGTTGGGCATTAATAAAAGGGGAGGGAGGTGACAGAGGGACATTTTGTTTCTACCCTTTCCGTTCGACCGCCCCGAGACCCTTAAGTGTCGCGCTGTTTCCTTTAATGCTCGCAAAGCCGCAGCCATTGCACCGTAAAACTGCCGTTCGCGGTCTTTTGTGTATTCATTTACTAAGGGTACGTTAATCAACGCTTTTAATTCACCCCGCCAACTAAATGCAGCGCGGGCAAAGACGGCGGTGTAATGTAATTTTGACCACATGTCAAATTGATATTGTCATAAGTATGATTGGACACCCATTCATCGAATTGTAATTGTTTCTATTATAAATAAATAATTTTTATCATGTTACTCGTAAATTTATCGAATTCTATATTAATAATTTGAGTTAAATTTTATTTATGTTAACAATATAATGGAATCTAAAAAACAATGGTAAACAGTAAAAAATAGATATACTTGAAAACGATTTGAAAATATAAATGAAAACTAGCATGTTATTTGTTTTGCCTACTGTACCGTTATTCGACGATGTAATAGAATAGCGTATACTATACGCAATTAAAATGCTGTATAATCTAAAATAGAAATTAATATAAGTTATTACTAGACGAGTATAAACATTTCTTAATTTGTATATATTACATAGTATAATTTTTTAACGTGCTTTTTTTTTCCTTTTTTATAACAAAATATATGTATTTGCACAGAAATTATCTTAAAAAGCTTAACAAATGAGTATGTTTAATAAATATATTTGTGCAATATTTATTACAAAAAATATACTCTTTTAGCTTTATCAATATATGCTAAAAAAATATAATTGAGCCTCATTTTTTTTATAGAAACGGTTTACATTTCGTAAAACAACAGATCATTAAAAAACTATGTGTTACAGATGTGTATGATGTTACAGATGTGAATTTTTTTTCAACATCGTAAGTCTAAGCGAGATACCATTTACGACGACTGACGGACTTACCACGAGACCACTGAACCTGTAAGTGTGATTGACTTGAAATTCGGCATTGTTATTTTTTTTCGGAACGTAGGCGCTCACTAAGAACATAAAAATTTTATGAGATGTCAGGAACTATAGATTCTATTGACTAGAAATATGGCACCTTTACTCTTTTCAGGATTTAGACTGGAGACGGATTTTGTGCAAATCAGGCCCAAAAAAAGTTTCATCGTTCTATGTTTATGTGGGCGGAACCGCGGGCAAAAGCTAGTAATAGATATAAGTAGTTCCAATTTTATATATACTTTAAAGACTGGCATGACGTTAACAATTAACCGATGAGGAAATATCGAACTAATTACCATAGAAAAGGTTTTCAAGGCGAGACACGCGCAGTGTAGGGAACAAAATGTATAATGAACTAAAAAAAATGAATAACACGACATACGTATTATTATTTTCGCGTTCATTTCCCAGAGGGGCAGGCAGAGACCACAGATTACGGCCGGAGACTTTACTTGCGCTAAAATGAAAGCCTCGCGTCGGTAGTTCAATTTGAAAGCTGTGGCCTTGTAACGTTTAAGCGAGCACTACACGTGATAAATGTAACATTGTCTCCGGGTAAAAAAATCTATCGTCCTTTTATAGCGAAATACAGAGATAGGGATTCCGCTTCATGAATTTTTCATAGGCGGTTGACCGCGATTTCCATATTGCTCGGGGCGAACAATGCGTCGATGGAGACCGCGATGTTTCTGCTAAAAAGAAAACCGGCACAAAAGATTGCCAAACATTTTATTCGTCTTTATGACCGCCGGCTGTACATCTATGGACCGACGACCGGACGGCTCTTGAGCGCTTTGCAACTCCACGAAATAATTTGAACATAAATGATAATGAACGTTATTGTTGGAATAAATGGAGAATAAAGTTTTTTAAATAAATCGCAAAATAACCCAGAGGAGGAAGATATTATATAGAAAAATTGTTTAGGTTTACTCGTTTAGGTCATAAAACCACAATTATGAAAGGTGTGCAAATGTAATGAGTACAAAGTACCAGTATAATAAGTAATCGGTACAAATAAAATAAACTGAAAGGAAGTTAAAAATAAAACAGAGATAGAATCAACCACTTAGTTAAAAATCACTTTAATTTTATTATTTATGAATACAAAATGATATTACATAAATTCAGAGATTTTTAACAAACACCACATCCGGAAGTAAAACGTACTACATTAAGAACTTTATACGTTAACACCTGAATCGTTTATGTTTTTTTTAAGATTCTTGTTAAGTGTATCGAATCAACATTCAGCGTAAATCTGATATATATATGATATATAGTAAATTCCGTTCTGGAATTAAAAATTTTGGACTTTAATTTTACTATATAGACTAGACTATAAATTGATTAATAACTATAATTTGCTTGATATTGTTTATAAGATTCTAATATGTATCAAACGACTAGAGAATTCACATATTTAAAATAATCATATAAAATAGTAAATTCAAGCTCCATATCAAACTATTTGCTAGATATAGATTCCTATTAGTTTTTATTTTCTCTAATAACGTTAGCTATCTTATCATATTTGCCGCTTTTTGTTCAAGTTTCCACTTGTTCAACTGACCAGCATCATTCCATAACTGCTAAAATAGTATACTCCATATTGTGTCTTTCTTGCTACGATACCATTAACAAAAATGGTTTGATGTGACAACGAACCGTTAAAACCGTTAGAACCTCGAATGAATTTAATCCTATGAAAGTTAGCGGAAAGAATATAAATTACATTCGTTAACGGGTCGTTACCCACGAGAAGTAAAAGCAAAACGGGCCGATAGCAATCGAACTTCGCCCGATTGCGAACTGCTAATGGATGCAGAGTCTAGATAAATTATTGAACTAGCAGAGAACACGTCTTCATCAGCATGTGTATTCTTCAATCAACTTGCTTTTTCTTTTCTAATTTGCTCCCCTCTTATAATTGACGCCGTAACGGGAAAATGATTATTGCAATGGGTTTGATGTCTGATTATTCGTTTTCCGGCACCTCAAACAATTTAAATTTTAGAAAACCCTTACCATCCCTACAATGTGGTCACCAAAGTGGTAGTTGTAAACGCTGAAACTGAGCAACGCGAATTCAAATCCCAAACGGTATATTAACTAATATAATAACATTTTGTATTTAATCGATCAGTTTACTTGATAATTACATTCAACCAATATGTCGCCTATGGTCCGTAGCCAGCCTTTGTAGGGCTGTAAAGACTTTTAAACCTGGTGAACTGAAATACTGAGTATTCTTCTGACTTATATACAGATTACCGTCCGCTTCGTAAGGAAAATGTCATAACGAAACACGCAGTCAGTTCCAAAATCTTCAAATACATATAAAATTATACAACACGCGTTGAGACAAAGGGTAGTGAGTACGGCCAAGTACTTCCCTCCTCTTTGAGTAGAAAAGTGAGACATTGTATCAGTTATACAACTAAGAAGATTTATAGTCGTGAGGTTGATTCACACTTTAGTAAAAACATGATAATAATATCTGACGATCGGAAAGTAGATACCCGTAGCTGTAAAATATCACCTGAAATCTTTAAAATTTCCTTTTCTTTCATCAACTTCTTTCCCCTCATCTGAAGCATTACGGGGAATCAACATTATTTAGTCCATTATGCAAAACAGTGAACGGCGTGGCGCTCCAAAGAATATTCGTCGCCGATCAGGGATTGAAAATGAAGCCTTAAAGAAATTTTGCGACGCGACGGAATCCAATAAGAACGTCCAATAAAGAATACCTCGGTAAGGTTTTTACGATGTACGCGGATTCCATGGAAGGTTGAATTTTGAGTGCGCCCGCGCCGGCCGCGCGCGCGCGTCTCATAACGCCGGTTTACTGGCCATTGTAGCGCCCTCCTCGGCGTTGATGTGAAATTCGGGATATTAAAAGTTTCATACGTGCCGGGGGCTGCAAGTAAATTTCCACGACATACGGCGTCATTTTTCCCTTTGAACGCCGTGAGATAGGAATACATTCATGAGCTTATTACGCCTGTTTTTTAGAGGGGTAAGCAGAGACCGGCACTCTATATTTTGGTTCGCTTTGTACATACAGTAAATGAACAAGACAAAACAATTTTTTAACGTGTTTTTTTTTATATCGTTGAAATAATTGTGTAACAGCAAATGTTTAATTCTTATCATAATATTAATATCTTTCTTCATTTAATATATTATATTGTAAATCTACAGATCGAGAAAACAACATTAATATCTAAACTCTAACAAAAATGGAATACCTTATTTTATTGTAAGCAATATAGAGTAAAATAAACAAATTAAATAATTATTATTATTGTACAATAACAATAATAACTTTTTTGAACTATGCATGTACGACGAATTTAAAATATTGAAAATTAAATATATTTTTATAAATAGATAACAAAGAAATTTAAATACTTAGGGCCATTCGTCCGACTCAACTAAAAACACTACATTATTATTACTGAAAGCACCTAATAACTGTATGCATCTAACCATATGGTATTTATTCAACAGCAACGCGCTACATATTACTGAATATTTCAGCCTTAAATTTTGAGATTTACAGTTATATCAGTCCATTCGCATTCAATTTGTATCATTTAACTCCCATTTCGGTTGCAAATAAACAATTACATTAGCCTCGATCGCTCTGATAATGTTTTTACAAATCGTATACATCGAACACTAAATAAGTGTCCACATTTTTCACTAAAGCGCCAAATATTCCATGACCTTCACAAATACTCAAGAACTCGCAAGAATCGTCTCAAGTCGTAACTTGCCCACTCTCATCTAGCCATCCGCATACCTAGGCCGTAGACAAAGCCTTAAGCCAGCCAGTTCTCAGAGCGGTGAATGGGGTTAGCCGTTCGAACAATGCGAGCTAACCTCGCGACTGATCCGTAGCCTAAATTTTGTAATACAGCACTGTAATGCCTCATTCGGATGAGACAAGATCAATTTTTGTATTGCATTGAGTTCACGGTTTATGAATAGAGAAACGATTCCCTCATGATTTATCCATTGCTGCACTAGTTTTAAAAGATTGTTACAAATATAGAACTTACCAAGCGATGACTGGCGAATGTAGAATCAAAGATGGGATATCAGAATTTAAGGGTCTTCTTAATAAAGCAAGTAAAGTCCGGCATTCATTTCGAGAGTGGAAAGAGCAAGACAGCTATAGTGCTTCGCCACAGAAAATAATATATGTCTCGCTTCCACGTTACTTCTTGAGATGGCGCATCATTTGAGTGACGTTTATTAATACGGCCCTAAGATATCGAGATAGTAACTGGTTCAGAACAGGAACTAAGGTTGGTTATTTGTAGATAACAAACAGTTGTGAATGCGAATGATTTAAATAATTTCGTATCCCTTGTTTCAATTGCGTATCACGGTCCGTTAATTAACTATTTTTAGAATGCTAAGACTTTTTTACAGTAAGGGAGCACGGTACGCGTTTGATATGAAGCACAACTAAACTCGCGAGTATAACCAATTGGTTATGATGCATAATATTTTAAATCAACTCGTAACATCAAAATAGTTAAAATAATAAATAATACAGTCATTTTCAATTTTAAATTACAATTTAGTCTTAAAAACTGACGAAATTCGAGTCAAACTCTGAAGGTTTTCTACAGCCGCACAATATATTTGTGCTATATATTTACCAAAAAAAAAAAAAGTTTTATCTCATTCAATTTGGAATCTTTAATGCTTGTCTCGTTTGCATTTCGCCACTTTTTATCTGTTATTTTACTCTAAATTATGCACTAAATGATATCAAGTTTGATACTCGTATGTATCATAACTTTCCCGATAGAACAAAAAACCAGAAACGTTATAGAAACGCATTTCTTCTATGAGGACCCTCTCCATATCGTTTTTTTATATCGCTTTCTTACCATAATGATACTATTTTCTAAAAATTTCAACCAATTACAGTGTAAAAGATATAGCCCAAATAGTTATGACAGACAGATCGACCAATGGACGGATAGACATATACACGCCCTGACAGACGGACGGACGAACGTACAGGCGGCACAAACTTAATAATGAAGTCCCGTTCAAACCCTTTCGGAAAGGAACCCTAATACCTAGATTAATGACGTACTCGATGGCTTCGATTATGTTTATCTAAATAAATATAATTGAATAAACAAAATAAGACGGTATCAATTTCTTAGGAAAATTCTGTCCCACTTAAATCACTTCAGTGTGTGCCGATACTCAACATTTTATTTTTTGGTTTCATATCAGTTTCGATTCAAATAAGTGATCTTTATACCAGCGCCGATTTATTTAAAAGGATTACGTAGTCGAATAAGTGCGCGAGCGTAATGAAATATTGAATCGCGTCTCCCTGCACTCGCAAAGTGATTGCATCCCGTTAAACGTCGACACAGCGCCGCGTTCACCATGAGCTGCGAAGCGAAATCGCAATTAAAATACTCGAAATTTTTTAATCGCCCACATAGACATTAACTAAAACAAAATACACACACACACACGTATATATATCTTTATGTTTAGCATAAAAATTTTGTATTACAGAAATATAATATAAAAAATTATAATTTCATTGTTAAGGAAATAAAGGTCTTATTCATTCAAATCGTTTATGCTCGGTAGCCAAAGCCTAAACGATCAACGATTCAGAGCAAGCGCCATGCAAGCCATCAGCGCGCTCGTACACATTTATCTTAGAGCAACATACATACAAACCAATAAAGGACGTCAATAAAACAGAAGAATAGGAGCAACGCAAACAGCGGCCGGAGCGAACGAACTAATACAGAAGACAGCGGAGGAACGTATTGCGTTCGGTCTGTCGATAGATTGCTCTAGATTACATGAAATCACTTTTATTCCCTTATTTCCGGACGTGATCCCGTTAATCTGGAGATACGCACTGAAAACGAAATTTCTACTCAAAGTCCTCCGAAAGGGTTTTTCTGAAGAATTCGACTTGATAAATGTTGCACTTCTCCGTAGATAAATAAAAATCCTGGTATTCGACGTAAAGACAGATCGGGTTCGAACAGGATTAGGGAATAAGGGATTTCCTCTCTTCCGATATAAAACTACAATACCTACATACAAAGTCATAAAACCTGCATAACTGAGAAGCTTGACCTAAAGCTTTCAACAAGAATTGGGTCAACGTGGAACTACGACCTTATTCCATTTAGTTTCTTCATTAAAATCTTCGTTTTCAAGTAGACCCGTGCCCTATTGATATATCTATATATACATGGCATCTTTAGACACCTCTCATGCTTTCCTGATGATCGTTAAACGTTTTATGCAAGTTTCCATTTCGGTTGCTTACAATTTCAATTTGGCTCTTCTTTAATTTGTCGCCAATTCGGTCTGCGTAGAACTTTCTAGAGCGCCTTTTGCCGACTTTTCATCACGTATACATGCAATATAAATTGCTATCCTAAGTCTGCTTTCATTCATCGTTTCGTATCAGGTGAAAACATGTGATCTCTGTCTTACAGAAAACAAGTATAATCTAGAAAAAAAAATGTGAATACATCTCAGCAGGCCGAAACAAGTGGCAAATCGTTTCTATTTCTACAAACTTAGCGCAACGAGGTGTCCGATATTCGTCGACTAAAATTGAATTACGGTTCTCTAGATCTAAGAAGGATACACGTATGAGATTGATATTAGCTTACGTAATGTCACATGAGCCAGAAAAGCGAAAGTTTGAATTGTTTTAGGCAAATATCGAACACGTTGGAGCGTTAGCATTTGCAAAAATAGAGACTGTTCGCAGCTTGTCTCGGCCTGCTGATCACGTAGATTATACTTTGCGATATTAATAACGTTAATAATTACCTAAACCTTGCTAGTTGACGAAATACATGGTGAGGCGAGTACTCCTTTATTTACAAATCTGATAATGTCCAAATGTTGCTGAAGTGAATAAACTAATTTAGAACGTGTCCCACTTTTTTTTGTTGAAAGTTTTCGTTGCCAATTAAAACCCTTCAAAATCAAAGAGTCACCTTAATATTTTTTTAAAGTCACCGTCCTTAACGTTATCTCCAAACACAAAGAAAGTTTATTTGCCCTGTTTGTACAACTCGTATAATGTCCCATCGCTGGGCTAGGGCCCGCACTAAAAATGAGATAATAGGCCACGGTTGTTCGCTGGCCCCACGCGCGTTAAAAGCTCCTCATGCCATAAAATTACGAGTTAGGTAGTGCCGATATGCGGGTTTGCCACGGTGTTTCACCTTTAAAGCAGCGGTTGATTGATCGTTCAATATGCATTTGAGTTACAACAAATTAATAAAATAAAACAATAACACTTTTGCCAATAACACACTAAAAATTAAAAAAAAAAAAAATTCGTTTCACATTAAACGGAGACACGTACATTATTTATTTAATACATTGTGTGTTGCTTATAATTAAACTTGTCACTTCTTAGTGTTTAATGACTGTTCCAAAAAGTACAGCCCTCCTCACTAATTTGAAATATGAAAACAAAACTTGCTAGTTACTGAAGAGTTCCTAATGCGTTGGACGTGTCAAAGCAAACTAAATGAGTCCAAAGTCTAGGGGTTTACCAAACAGCTACCAAACAGTTCCGCTATTTACCTTTCGGCCACAGCATAAGATTTTTGTCAACAAGTATGATGTACTTTATTCGTCAAAACAAACCAAGTTCAAGGCGTTCAGTGACCATTATAAAGTTCTACTATCCGCATCTTGGGCTCATGACCAGATCAACTCTAAGGTACCAAATTATTGTATTATGATCCGAATTATATATATTTGTGAATTATCATAATCGATACGGGCAATTAGAAGTAGACTAAAATCGACTTCCTTGATTTTTTTACGTAGTGTTAAGGCCATATATGACTAAATCATGTTATAAACGTGTAATGTTTACGGGTTCTGTGTTGTTCGTGGGCGTGCCAATAACTAAACTTATTACCTTTTTTTTTTTAAATAAAAGCGAGCATGCCAATCAATAGTTTATCACCTTTAAAAAAAAAATAAAGGCAGTTTACCTACCACATGCATTTCAAGGTGTTAATATTTTTGTATTAGATATCATATGCGTAAGTTAGAAAATAAATCGATTTCACGACCTACTATTGATATTTTTTTTAATCTCAAGGTAAATTAGCGTGAAATTTCTTTATACGGATATAAATGTAATCGATGCGGTCGCAGCGAGACCGGTACTTAAATAAAAAGCCAACACGGACCTTTGGTTTCGTGAATAATTCACTTCTCCTCGCCCTTCGCTCCCTTTGTACGCTTCACGAAATAAATTGGACTTTAGGACGAGGATAACTAATTATTGCCCGAAAGGCAATAGCATGTTGCGGACCTAATGGTTGGCGTTAGGTAACTCTGACTTGGAAATTAATTACCGGTGAGCGGCGGCGCGGCCGGCGCGGGCTCGCCTTTCCCGTTATTAGATTTCAAACTTGACATCTAGTGTTATTTATTTTTAGATGACAACCCCGAAAAATGTACCGTATCAGATTTTACCAGTTGACGAAACATTTTCAAGTGCAACCCTCTAATTTGGTGTTTTGTTCCGAACTTCAAAGTGCACGAGGGATCGACGTTATTTACGTTACTGTGAACACAACTCTATGTCGTCGTATAATTATAATACACTAGCTTTTGCCCGCGACTTCGTCTGCGTGTAATTCGAATAAAAGCAAGGTCTTTATGTATCAATAACTGGTGCCCGCGACTTCGTGTGCGCAGTATTAGTATTTCGAGTAGCTTATATTAGCGTGAAAAGAACTAACATTATGACATTAAAATTATAACATACATAATTTTGGGTCGTATTTGAAAAATATAACAGTCTGACAATATTGAGATGTTACATTCGCACTGTAATAACGTAACAATATTGTCAACATAAAAATACAGTAATTAAGCACTGCAAACCCTAATCATAGGCCTATAGGTAGCTACTGCAGTATGCTTCTATAAACTATATTTAGCGATTTTTTTCCTTCAGCATAAACATGCAGATTTTTCGCTTTGGAAACACGTGAGCAAGCCACATAGAGCTGACCGTGAGAAAAACATGGCGTGCCCAAATGTATGCCTGCTACCTTTAAGGTTTGACCCTGCGATTTGTTGATCGTCATTGAAAATGCGACTTTCAATGGGAACTGCAGGCGTTTAAAATTGAATGGCAAGTTGTTGGGTATGATTGGGATGCGCGGTATAAGAACATTGTCTCCCTTGGCTTCTCCAGTTAAAATTGTGGCCTTCACAATGTGCCTCCCTAGTTCGTTAACTTGCAACCGAGTGCCGTTGCATAATCTTGGCGCGTCCAGGTTACGCATTAACAAAACAGGTACACCTACCTTTAATTCCAACTTGTGTGATGGCACCCCGGACAACTCTAAAGAGTTTAGGAACTCTACGGGATAACTTGTAGTGTCATCGGATGACATAACTGTGTCGATGGAGTTATACACGAATATTTCGCTAGTTATTTTGTCCAAGATTTTTTATTTACTTTCGAAACAGTCTCATTTTTGGAGCCAGTATGGTTCTTTCACACAACCAATTTTCGTTATAAATATATTGTTGCAGATTCGGAAAACTTGATCAATTAGTTCGTCTTCCGACTCCACAACATGACAAAATTGGTGTGTGAAAAGAACCATACCTTCTGGTCGGTGTCCAGGCGGCCTTCACCAATTTCTAGGAGTTTTGAGCATATGCTCCTGACTCGACATCGTGGAATAATTGAACTCGCATGTTAGTGGTAAGATAAAGCTTTTCAACTTTGGTCCACAGATATGATGTTTTAGACATGCGCTAATTTCGTCTGCTGCAGTGCCTCTCTCGATAACAGGTAAAGTCTGTCTAAAATCCTGCCAATAAAACTACCACACCACCCATCAACTTTCGATTGCTTTGAATGTCTTGTAGACAGCGATCAAGCGCCTCGATGGCGCGTTTGTGTGACATAGTGCACTCGTCCCACACGATTAGCTTACATTGTTGCAACAGGGCACCGCGGGCACTGCTCTTACTGATGTTGCACATTGGGGTTTCTTCACTTGCCAGATTAAGAGGTAATTTAAAAACCGAGTGTGCCGTCCTTCCACCACTTAGTAATGTTGCAGCGATCCCAGAGGATGCCACAGCTAATGCCACATTACGGTCCTTACGAATTTTCGCTAGAAGCAAATTAAGCAAAAAGTTTTACCTGTACCGCCCGGAGCATCAAGAAAAAGGCCGCCTTCACCAAGCTCAACTCGTTGTGATATTTTGTCATAAATTTCTTTGCTCTGGCAGCAGGCGTGGCTCAGTTTCGCTGACCTGGGCATCTAATAAAGCGGTATTGTAGCTTAGTTCTTTAATCAAATCGGTCGACAGCTCTCCTCGTCGCTGTGGTGTGGGCATACCGAAATCGGACAATTTCTTTCCGGAAATCGTTATTATTTTGTCCTCTATAAGTGTCAGTGCTTCATTCAAACATAGATCATCGTTGACTTGATTCATCCTTTCAAATCTGTGCAAGATATCCTCTGATAACGCAGTTTTATACTTATCCCATAGTTGTAGAGGATTAGATAAACCGCAAGTGGTTATTAATAGTGCAAACAGCTCTCTTATTTGGGAAGGAGAACGACACAGCACGGCCTCTTCCATTGTGGCATCCCAGTGGTTGTCATCTTCCAACAACCCCAACTTCTCACACGCTTGTCGAAAAGTTTCAAGTTCTTGACCGTCAACTGTTTTTAGATCCAAGAAGTTAGTGGGGCCCTGTATTACATTCAGCAGCATTCGCAAACAGTAACATTCAAAGTTACTGACGTGCACTGTGTAAATGCGCCCAAGAGTATCTCCTGCCTTCACACCTGGCCAACCGTCGACAGGGGTTCCTTGTAAACGACGTTTCCATTCTTTTAACGACACGTTCCATGTATAGTAGCGGGGTACATCAACATAAAGTAATGTTTTGCAAATGCGTCATTTTGGCAAAGCAGGAAAAATGCAGTTAGCGTCGTTTTAGGTGGTGCGGCCATTCTCTCTCTAAAATTGTTTTCAGTGAAGTAAATCCGCTCACCATTGGGCAGATGTACCGCAAGATGAGTGACTGCTGGGTATCTCTCATGCAGAGGCAAACCCAAGATCCGCCACGCTGCTTCGTTGCTACTAACATATCGACCGGCTCGAAATGTTTGCACCTCATCTCTCGGGTCAACATTAACATTCCCTTGCTGTCGGATGTTAAAAATAGCCTGGTCGCTGCCTTTATTAATATATTTACAAATATATTTTATCGCCTGTACCGTATTGCAGAACTCTACATTTATATGGCAATTAAAAATTTTAGAGAGCAGAGGAGAATATGGGACAATCCACCTATTGTCAACCAAAACTTCGTGACCTCGGGTTTTTTGAATAATCGTGCGGCCCCCATCTTCTGGTGCTCTACGCCTGTACAGAGGATAGCCTTTGTCGTTGGTTTGAGTATCTTTTAAAAGCGCCCTTGGATATTTTTTGGTACATTTTCCTTCCTTCATGCAAGGTGATGACGAATTTAGTGCACCACAGGGACCGTGAATCATATTTTTGGTCACAGTATCATAGAGCTTTCGATCAGTTTCTGGATTTGGTATCTCCGCACTTATGACTTCGTCAATTTGATTAGGGCGTAATTTTCCATCAACCACAGCAGTAAGTGCACGTGAGGCAAACCTCTTTTTTGCCATTCAATCGAGTACATGAAGCACTTCACATCACCAAATATTTTACCTTTTGTAAGTAGAGCAACCAACTTTTGAACTTTTATTTTAAATACTCTGGCTGTTAAGTCGTGTCTGTCCGTTGAATTTTGACCTGGCATGAGCTCTGTAGTGATTTCTGGCCAGGCGGGATTACATGTCATTGTAATAAATAGATCAGGCCTCCCGTAGTTACGCACGTATGTGAACGCATCCTGCGTGTATTCATGAAGATATCTCGGGCTATTTACAAATGACGACGGGAGAATTACCATTTGACCCAAGTTATTTGGATTCAAATCCGCATCATTCCTTATCGCGTCTTGTAAATGTATATAATTTTCTGCTCGCAGTTTTGTTTGGTTCAAGGCAATAAACCTTAAGCGCTCACTCTCCACTTTGACATACATGTCCACCAAAAACTGAAGAAGGAGAAGTCTACATCGAAGTAATAAATTAAAATCGTTGCGACGTACCATCATATGATACGCATAAAAGTCTTTACAGGACACTTTTTTATTTGGTATGGGTTGTTTTGTAACTGGGTTTGTCTGAGGAATATCAAAACTGTACCCCTCTTGTCCTTTCCAAAATTATCGGGTACTCGAGAGCGTCATAAAATCTATGAGTGTCCGGAACTCTAGTGAGCCGGTCATCATGCGCCTGAATAACGATATCCCGAGAAGCAGTTTGTTCACTACTAACTACTAAGGCAGCTATTTCATTTGTGGTCGGGGCATTGAATCTTCTTTCATGTTCACCACGTGGTACACGATCTGGGTGTATTACAACCTTGTAATTATCGCTAGTCACTCTATCTTTAGCCATTTTAAATTCATGTACTAAAATGTTGTGATTATGTAGAACTTGTTGTATTTTTTGAACCGTGTTTCTATCCAAACCTTGCACGTACTCAGAACGCCTATTAACTTGTGCTTCCTCATCGCCCATGAAATAAACTTGCAAAAATTTTGGTTGCGTATTGGTAGCAGGAAGCAAAGATCCAATTGTGTGGTATACTTGCCCTTGTATTGTAAAAGTCGGACAAAATCCTGGCATAGAAACAATATTATCCGCCCCAAAAGATGTCATGTGGAAGCACGTGTTGTATTTTCTTATGTTTTTTAGGAAACGGCGAGACTCATCTGTTTCATGAGAGAAAAGTTCTTTAAGCGGCTCAACTGGCTCATCTATTGAAGCAAGAGCTACTTTTCCTCCTGAACAACACATGCCCGCAGCTTCTTCTTTCCACTTAAGAGCACCGCAAAATCTACATTCTTTGTTCATAGGTTCTATTTTTATAAGATTGTGGCTTCCGTAATCAAGTGTCTCGTCGTACTCAAATGCAGCTTTGTCGAATACCCCCCACGTGTTTCTTCTGAATATTAGACGTCGCTGTTGTGCCCTTTCAGCAACAGCGCGTCTGCGAGATTCAGCTTCTTCAACGGTTTCTGTAGCTCTTTGTGACGCTATGTAAGTTGCCTGCTGAAGAAGCCGAGCGTGGACTGTTCAGGTGTCTCAGCAGCCCGTTGAGATGCCAGATATTCAGCGTGGTGTTGACGTCGAGCTTGGGACTGTTCAGGTGTCTCAGCAGCCCGTTGAGATGCTAGATACTCAGCATGCTGTCGAAGGCGGTTTTGAGACTGTTCTGGTGTCTCATCAGCTCGTTGAGATGCCAGATATTCAGCGTTCTGTTGACGTCGAGCTTGGGACTGTTCAGGTGTCTCAGCAGCCCGTTGAGATGCTAGATACTCAGCATGCTGCCGAAGGCGGTTTTGGGACTGTTCTGGTGTCTCGGCAGCCCGTCGAGATGCTAGATACTCAGCGTGCTGTCGACGCCGATCCTGGGACTGCTCTGGTGTCTGAGCAGCTCTGTGAGCTACCTCACGCTCCGCCTGTTCAAGCCTTCGCAGTTCGGCTTGTGGAAACGTCTCGTTAAGTCTAGCTACTTTCATAGATCGAGCTTTATTAGAGCTTTGGGAAAGATTAGACTTACGCTTTCGCGGCATAATTATTTCTTAGGAGGTACTTTTCTACGATATTTTTATTTTTATACTTGAAAAATGCAAAACCTGCCTATTAAATCAAAATTATAGCTACATACTAATAATAGTATAAAAAATAATTGTAATTTGCTGATTGAAAAACAAAATCAAGCTTTCGTTGTATTATTATTATTTATGCCTATATTATTATTACTTATACCTATATACAATATATACTATAAATATTAATGGACGCCAAGAAAAACAATTACCAACCTATGTACCTAATTAAAATAAAACATCTGTGAAAAATGCAATATCTGCTTATTCAATTAAAATTATAGCTACTTACTAATTAATAGACAGGCAAAAATAATTCTAATATTATTCTATTACTATATACACATTATCCTTACTTAATTACTATAAATGCAAATCGCTAGTGCCTTCAAAATTCGCAAAACGAACACAACCGTCAACGACGTCTGCCCTCACGCGTCTGCCCGCGTTCGGGTCGCGCTCAGCGATGAGCGACTTCTCCTCCCACCTCACCGCGACCGACCCCGCTCCATTCGCCCGCCGCGCCGCCCGTCGGACCGTAACATACCATAGTATCGCGCGTTCGGTTTGTCATCGTCGTAACTATTAAAATATTTGTCCAAATGATGTATTGTGAAGGACAAAATTTATCTCCTTTAAATACCAAAAGCGATAAAAGTATTCATTTTGATAAGGATCCATTTATTACTACCAAATGTGCATTAGAAATAAATTATCAATTTTATTGTATTTATGGTTCACTATTTTGACAATAATGGCTTACTCATAAAAGATAGATATATATGGTGTCGCAGAATTTTTGTAGGACTATTTAAGATAAATATTTTCACCATACATTATATACATGTAGCACTAACTGTTTTGCAGCACACGCCTGAATAGCTCGCAGATTGCAGAATTTTTCAGACTTAAATGACATTTATCGTTATATTTTGGACAATTCACACAATATCTTTATAAATTATAGCCTATGTGTTATTCTGATCTATAAGCTACATTACTGTAAAGTTTCATTAAAATCCGTTTAGTAGTTTTTGCGTGAAAGAGGAACAAACATCCATCCATACATCCATCCAAACAAACTTTCGCCTTTATAATATTAGTAAGGATTATTAAGAAAAAGCCTACGCTCTGTTTGTGATCGTTCAATGTTCGACATACACGGTGACATCCGTAGCTATCAAGGTTATGGAGACAATTGAACCGCCTGTGAACGATAAATAATAACTCCCACAATTTTTTTTTGGAATTGAGAGTCTGAGACAATAAGCACTCCGCTTTAGTCTAAAAACAATGATTTTCACCAAAACAATATCAACGTCCGCGATCAACGGATCGACTTCGACACACGGAGGGTGTGGTTTTTCATTCGACTTAAGTTAAAAACCCATTGGTCGATCGCTCATAGTTAGCATTAAATCCGGTCCCTGATCCTAATATATGTAATGCCGAATTTCAGACTTAGGAGATCTGCCGACATTCTAAAATCAGTTTGGAGAGAGTTTAGATTGAGAAACAATGCACATTTGTTCCGTGGCAAATACTAAATATAGCTCATAAAATAAACATCCAAATATCTTAAGTGGACAAAACCACTCTAAACATTTTCAGAACAAAGCTGTGTAGGCGAAGAGGAAATTTGGTGTGGATCACTTTCGGTAAAATGTAATTTGATAATGTGTAATGTCTTGCATTTAGCGACAACATTGTCTCCCACTGACTAAATCTTTCTTAAGTTAAAAACAATATTTTAAATAGAGCATTATAGTTGACAGATTGGTATAGTAACACGAATGCAATGGATACAATGTCACCCCATAAAAGTTGCATCGTATGTCGGCTATTGAAATGTAAAAAAAATTAGAATGGAGGCGGAACAATACTTCGCATTTAAACACGCAACTCGTTCAAGGCCAACGACTGACGTCTTAAATGTAAAATATTTATAACGTTAAATTTGTTTAATCGTTATTTTTTATCACTTTAACGCAATGGAAAAAAAAAACAGTTTCTAAGAGGGTCTTTGATACGCATGTGAAAAGGTTCTTTTTATGTACTCGTTATATTTCTTTTCAATTTTGGATATGAGTGTCATGATGTAAAGTGATGAACGATTATGTTGATATATTAGAACTCTTTTGTTTGTGACCCTTGTACGATGAGATCACTGAACTTATTACGGTCAAACTTTGCAAATACGAAAGAAAAAATGTAAACTCTGGATAGTATAGCTTTTTATTGTTGCTAGAATGTTTACAGTCGCCTCAGAAGTTCTAAACAGACAAATAAACTTAACATCTTCTTAATATTAGGAAATATATTTATAGTCGTACGATACACATAATTTATATAATCTAAAATAAAATTATAGTTTTCGATAAGCAAACTTTTACGTGCGGTCGGAGACTGATGACACAATAAGTCAAGTATTATTTTAATATTGTAATTATAAATCTTACACTTATAATCATCCATTTGATTATTTGTATTTGTTGACGTATTTTTGCCATTTGCCATTTTGACGTATTAAAGCCATTTATTGGTCAAGAATTGCGAAATGGTAAGTCCTGCATTATCGTAATATCTACCAATTGGTGACGATTCATTGAAAATTAACTCTCACATATCCGAGTTTATTCCAATTGCCTATAATTAATATGTATAATTGTAAATATGATAGTTTTATGTACACGTGCAACACCGCTTAATTATTTATTCCGGTGCGCATTTGTATTTATAGCTTCTTGAAATAGGATATCGTTGTATTGTATTTAAAAAATTCAAAATTGCAAAATCTTAACATATTATATTTTAAAAAAATGTAAAGGTTAGTCTTTCATTGTCGCACACACATCTTAGTGTAACGTTCTAAAAAAATAAGTGCTGGAACCTAGTCAGTAAGAATAAAAACATATACATAAAAATTCTAATTAATTTTCAAAACTAAGTCAAAAGTTTGAATAAGAAAGTGAATAATTGCAAAAACTTTATTGTACTGTAAATTGCAGTGTTTTTGTTGTTTTTGAATAAATAATCTATTACTTTATTATTAATTGCTGTGCAATTAAGTATTAAAAATAAACCAACAATACATTGATAAATTTAATTTACATTCACATATATATTACTCTGCCTAGGGATATTTAATCAAATTAATAAGAATAAAATATTACTAGGTAAAAACTAAAAAGTTTCTTAGTACAGTACAACACTTCGCCACTGTGAATTGTCTGCGAATGGATGCAAATGGGCAGGTTTAACGCTCCCCGACTCTTCCTTCTTCTCCCCCGCAATCCTATTTTACACCATTGCAATGGTTTCATGACTAACTTCACAGCGGCAGAGTTTCGTGTTTTGTACTATAAGTGCCATTAATATAAACGATACCTGATGGAAATCGCAGTTGACATAATAATTATGTAGCTGAATATGTTACCATTTGAATCACAACTTATTAAACTCCATACAAATTATTTTGTTTGTTGGGATTAGTGTCAGTTTTGGAAATTTAGGTTTGGAATTTCTTCGACCGATATTAGGTTATGAAATTGTATTTCATACTCTTTTTTACAACGATTAAGGTAGAACTTCTTAAAAAAAACGACCAAACGAAGCGAGGAGAAAAACTACATATACATTTATTTGATTTGCGTAGACCCAAAAAAGTAGTTATTTTATAAGGTTTATTACTTGTCGATTACATTTATAGTATAGTATATAACATTTAGTACCTGGACAACTAAGCTTTGCTAAGGATATTTCAAATTTGCCGTGAGAATACGATAACTTTCCAAAGGAAAAGTCGCTTATATTCATTTCCAATAATAAATACGTAGATACTAAATATACCTACGTATTTTACTAACGTAGCATGATCTTATACCTTAAGTCATGTATTGCCATTCTTTGTTAAGAAACAATAACACAGCAACAAGTGATCACTTGAGAATTTTACTAGATGGCGAATCTGAAAAACGATTAACCCCGCAGACTATCCTTAAAACTTTCCGCTGTGATATTTATTGGTGTGTCTTTGAACTCCTCGACTTATAAATATTGTCAATGAGTTTCGTGCTTAAAAATAGAAATACGGTTGACCTGAACACCATCCCTCAAACTGCTTACTACTTTCGAACTCAAAGTGTTCAAAAATAACCACCACCACCAATTGAGCTCATCACGCTCAAAAGATGTGTTTTAATGCTTTTCCAAGCTTTCTGAGCTCAAAAATGTAGTTCTGACACGTTTTTAGCTCTTTGCTTTAAAAAATCTAAATACAGATATTAACCTACGGTATTTTTCGAACGCGTTGTTCGATTTTGATCTTCTTTATGGTATGCGACGCAATCTTTTAAACAAAAAAGTTTATTGCATATCAATCCATCAGGAATTTCACATGTTATTACGTAAAATATCTTTTGATTCGAATTTTCCGTTAACGATAATCTCTCGAACAAACCAATCAATAAAATTATCGACGTTATTTTTTACTGAGGTCAGCTGGTTAAATTTTAGAATTTGTAGATTGAGGAATTTAAAAAATATTCTAAAAAAAACTATTATATGAACATTTTTTAAACAAACAAACACAGACGCACGCGCGCACACACACACACACACATACAATATCGTTCACGCATGGTTAAGATAGATATTATATTATTAGAGAGAGAGATAGAGAGGGATTACTAGTAAAATGGAAAACGATTGAAATAAATTCCCTAAAACATCAAGATCTGATGAAATCTCGATTTTCGAAAATTTAACCTTACCAATTTTATGAAAATTTTGGAACTTTCATAGCGGAAAATCAAAAATATCTCGTTTCGCAAAGGAAACAGTTATATAGTTAAATTTGAAAAGTAAAACATTATCAAAGTACAAATTTACTACGAAATCGTCAGGTCCGTTTCAAAGCTACCAACGCATAAATTTACATGCATAAAAAAACGAGAATCGCTCACTTCGAGTAATAAGATTTATTAGATAAATCGGTGAGTGAGCGGTTTCTACACTTCTCAAGATCAGTCGTAACTGAAGCAGGGCCTCGTCGCTAAGTCTAGGCCACGGGCGTCGGCGTTTCCCCGCGGGGCCATCCTCATCCGAAATTAAACATGACAGCGTTCGCTGAAAGCATTTCACGTATCATGAAGGCCGGCACGGCCAGCGGCCCAACATCGCCGGGGACGTGTGACACGGGGAGGGCCAATCGATTATCTAAGGGTTCGCCGGCGTAATTGGTTTCGCCCGAAGAGTTCGCAGCCCGTGGCTGGCAGGCCCTTCATGGGCAAGTAATAACGCACGACGCGCGATTACACGCCGCGTGACCTCCATTACTCCGGTATCGTGATGCTGCTCTGGGACGTCGCGTATTGAGATTCTTCGTGGTCTCCTACGAGAGAAAACCTAATATTTTTCGTCTATTCATCAAATAAAGAGATTT
>BGZK01001857.1:0-100092 GCA_005406025.1 Eumeta japonica
AAATCGCAAAGTTGAATGAATCTTTTTTTGTATCGCGGGGATTCGTAACGGGCGAAGTTTTTTTAGTGTTCCTTAGTGTAACATCACTACAAAACTTACTTTCGTAAGATGAAATTACAAAACGATATAGTTCTCGTATAGCTCTATATATTATATTTTTTATTAAAAGGAGGAATTGAGATTATGTTTAGTATTTAATTGTTTTAATTTAAAACGTATTGTTATTAACTTTTGTAATATTATTAATATAATTTTCATAATTACAATGCACCATCTTAACACAATAATTACACTTACTAGTTTTCAATTTTTTTTTAAATGCAACTGAGACTTGTAAATTTTTTTTCATATTTTTGAATATATAATATTATACATTTATTTACCAAAAAACTGTTCAGACAGAACGACTGTCAAAAGCTTGTGCATAAACAAATTAAATCTTTTAATATGCACGTAGCGTATCCATTAAAATGCTCATAAATTCTAATTACACGTTCCGTTTTAATTCATTTCAAAATCGTATGCGAAAAGGACACCTGTATTCGTAGCGCGGAGGAGCGAGAGGGACGAGCGCGGGAGGGGGCGCTGCGGCCGCAAGTTATTACAATATTTAACAGGTACTCGGTTAATTAGGGAATGCGGTTACACGCACGCCGCGCCTCAGTACTTTCGGGCCGAGTACGATTGCGGTCCGGAGAGCTGAGGGTTGGCGCCGCGCGAGACCCGCGAGGGCCGCGCGTTGGCGTCAGCCTACTACTAAAGGTCGCAAACACATCGCATTGCAGTGATGTAGTGTTTTTACAAAACTACTAATCTACGGTTTAAGATGAGTAGCTCCGTATTTGCGGACTACAGTAACTTTAATGTAAAATGCAATATGTAATACCTTGATTGGGATTCCTTGATCGTGCGTGCGCAGAAAGTTGTCGGTGTACTGTCTAACTCATGTTATGGTGTATGTATTTAGTACAATTTCATCTTACTGCATTGAGCTGCCACTGATCCGTGCCTCTCAACTCAAATCACCTAGAAATTACCTGATACAAAAAGTAATTATGTTCATTTATGTCGAATATTTTTGGCTATCAGAATTTCTGTTTAACTACGAAACTATGTATATTTTATGGTTTCTTCTAATGATATATATTTCATAAGATTTTCTCTCGAACTTAGTACGAATATTAATCCTACGGCACACCAGAGTCTGAATACTCGAAAGTTATCGTTGATTTTTTAATCTCACAATTGAAGAAAGTGAAAAGCTTTTCGTACATAATCAATTCATTTATTTCTTACCTTTTTTTTTACTGTAGAAATAAGAGAATTGTTGATCGGTAACGTGTGTGCACAAAGCCTAGAAAATATTAGTAAGGGTTTATAATTACCTAACCGACCTTCTTTTCTGGTAGCTCTAAATGATGAAGTAAGTTTTAAGTATAGGAAGTGGACGAAAGTTGTTAACAGGAAAATACAGCGCACGGTTTTTACATTATACCTTTCTCATTTCATAGCGTGGACTTCTGCTGTCTCTTTAAGCTTGATGGTGTGCGAAGCATTGTGTTAACCACTGATGATAAAAAAAAACCAAAACTGATACGCTATTATTATTGAGAAATATCAAGTATGGAAACTAAAAGATGTTAGGAGTATCGGGCAGGTTTTGATGGTAATGATAACAAGCAAACAACTGAATTTCAGCGAATAACACAGAAAACACTAAACCTTGTTATTATTCTGTGAAAGTTTTACACTAATCAAATAAGTCTATGAATTATCCACAAATACAAACTTTATATATGTAAATTTGCGAAACGCAATAAAATAGGTAAACAGAAAATTATGGAAATAAGTGTGCGTGCGAGCCGAAGATAACAACCGAGTCGTAACTAAACAAATACTCCGCCGATCTCCGGCAAATAACAGCCCGCCGACGGCGACACGCGGGCCGGCCGCACCCGCCGACCGCGCCGCCGACTGCGCCCGCCGGCCGCGCCCGCCGGCCGCTCGGGCCGTCGTGTGCCTGCGGGATAGACTGCCCGCGTCTG
Source organism: Eumeta japonica (assembly GCA_005406025.1). Taxonomy (NCBI): domain Eukaryota; kingdom Metazoa; phylum Arthropoda; class Insecta; order Lepidoptera; family Psychidae; genus Eumeta; species Eumeta japonica. The sequence continues at coordinate 2,046 of BGZK01001857.1, forward strand.
CCGTGGACGCGGCCGCGACTGCTGCGTCGGCGGCGCTTTACCTTCGGGTATTTTTGCGTCTGTTTTGTCGATTTTACGCTTTTTCTCGGATGGACTAGATATATGCGGTTTTCGATACGTTTGTACACCTTACTTAAATATGATTTTTAAAGATACAACAACCTGTTCGTTCTCGGGCCGTCGCGGGCCGTGGCATCGACAACGATGAATTAGCATTTATCGTGGAGCAGGTATTAGTATCAGAGAGTGGCGTTGGGTAGCCCCATCGCCGTCCTGAGCGACCCGTAAGAGAAAAAAGAGTGAGTCTCACTCACAAACCTAAGCTCGTGGTAGAAGTTAAACTTTTTTGCTGAGTGCCATAATTAGTAATAATGCATATATTAAATATAACTATTCTGTTTTGTTAATTTTATTCATACACTCGCCATTGTATACAAAAGTTGCAATTGCTAATGATAATAGAACGCAATGTATATATATTTTTTTAAACAGAACACAATATACAGTACAAACAGTATTACATAAAGACTAGGTTTCGGTCCGCGGCTTCGCATGCATGGAATTCGATCTGTTATGTAATAAAATTTTATCTCAACTAACTCCCTCATTCATTGGTCCACTCCTCTTCCAGCTCCTCCTTCTCCTTGCATGTTTTTCCAAAGTTGAGCTCGTCGTGAGCACAAGCTTGATTGTCGGTTTGTGAGTTTTTTTTTCGTTTGAACGTTGTTGTTGGTTCGTTTTGTGATATCTATGGGCTTTCGACAGTTATTATTTACCTTGTAACTTTTCAGATTACATCTTTGAATGAGGAAAGTTTTTCCTGACTTGCCATTTAAACGAAGTAAAATCTATATTTTGGTCCAAGCCAAGATCGATCTACTCATAGCAATCGCATTAAAATCCGTTCAGCAATTTTAGAGATGTACATGAACAGACAGACAAACAGATGTGTTTAATGTACAGATACATTGGGTTTTCCCGATTTTATTGTATGTGTAGATATTATTGTATATAAATATTCAACGATATATCTATTTATCTATATCTATCTATATATATGTATAAAGGAGTATACTGGCTAACTGATATGTCAACGCACTGCCCAAATTACTGGGTAGAGACTTGAAATTTTGTACAGGGATCCCTGTTGCAACGTAGACGAAGGACTAAAAAGTGATGTTTAGAAATTCAATCCCTAAGGTGGCTGAAAACTCTGGAATACTATTGTATGGAAAATCGAAATCACTGCAGCTACCGACGTCAAATTTAACGTTTTAGTTATTTGTAGAAATAAAGAAAAAATACAATCATTATTTTTTTTCATTTACCCTGAAGGGGGTACAATAGGCAATGAAATGTTGAATGGAGAATAGAAAACGCTGGTGCTAATAACGTCAAAAATTTATATTTTGGCTAATCATTACTAATAAAAAATAATGACTAATCATTACTAATAAATGTTTTTTAAGTAACTTTAAAGGGGGTAAAATTAAGGTGGATTTTTTTAATAGAAAAAGCAAAGCCGCTGAAACTATTAACGGACAAAATATATTTTTGACGGTTTATTATAAATGAAAAATAACGACATGTATTATTTTTGGACATGTACCTCTAAGAAGGTGAAAAAGATGAATGAATGTTTTATAGAAAATCTAAACCGCCATGTACATTTTGTCCGTATTTCATTTTGCGTTATTAAACCATTTATTAAATTATTATGAAACTAGCTATATGTTGTACGTGCCGAAGAGTTTTCGAAAAAAACTTAGCTTCATCATATTTTCATTACTGTAGATTCTAAAGAGAAATGCTTCTTAAATTCTTTCACTCATAGAAAGCTACATTATCCTTAAGTAATATAGTACAATTTTTATTTTGATACTACTACTGATCTTCGTCCAAATCAGAACCGTGACCGGTAGCAGAATTTAAATTGCACAACGGACGAGAAATAGAATTAAAAATCGAGATCGTCATTGAAATCGAGAATGAGGTAAAGGTCAAAATCGACTGAGATCAAAATTAAAATGAAGAGCGCGGCCAGAATCGGAATGAGAAGCGGTGCTAAAATCAAACTTTAAAGCGGGGCGAGATTGATAACGGAAACGGAATCTTTTAGATCAATACTGAGTCGGGTTTGTGACCTGCATCGCGACTAGAATCAAAACAGGGTAGCGATTGGGATCTTGATATCGTGATGGGGCAATATACAAGATGACAGAATTCATTTTATATTGCGCGGTCGGAATAACGGTCAAAAGCTAATACTGTTACTGTTAGATCGTAGGTGATGGAGTATATTAGATTCGTCTAATTCGGGACGTAGATTTCATAGGTGATTAAATTACACTTGAGATATGTCATTAATGAATTGCTTTCAAATTTATCATTATCACCCATTTTAAATGCTAATTCACTTTGAGAAGAATGGGCAAGAAACTTAAGGGTTGTTTTTTTCCTCATGGATAAAAAACATTGATTGATCAATAAAATTAGTACAACACTTAGAAATAATATGACGCAACCTGATAACTGTGTAGTTCAACCCCATGGGTTTTTTGGCCATTAACATACTCAAATACGATATAATAACCATTGCCTCATAACTTTCTTTTAACGAAACGCTTAAATTCTTAATAGGGTAAATTTTGAATATTTGCTGGGATCTTATTACAAAAGAATACACATTGCCCCTTGAGAATTTTGTTATTTTTACTGGGTCGGATTTTATGAATAGTAAGGTCGTTCTTATGTCTAATCTTAATGTGATGGATGTCGCTCATTTTTTTTGGAACGATTCTATATTTTTCTTGAAATATACCAGGTTGTCGTTCATATATAGTGATGCTTAAATTAAGATACGTATTAATTTCCCGAAATTTTTCTTTGAGAGATGCTATTGTTTTAATTGGGGACTTCTTCGTTACGGCTTTTTCGTTACAGTTTTCATTACCAAGAATTTTAGACTTATCCTCGCTAAACAAGTTTCACTTCAATGATTTATGAATAGTGTCTTTTTTTTTACGATTGTAGTACACCTTACAATGCAATTGCTTCCTCTAAGATTTAATGTTGTTTGTTGCGATAAAGTATTAAAACTGAACTCGTGTAGTCCGCCCGAGGAGGGAAAAGGCGGTCCTCGCAGCGGCCGCGCCCGATCCACTTAAATAACACAACGGAGCGCGTTACCTGCGGCGAGTGTTATTTAAAACAATCCCTCCAATCCTTTGTAAAATCGCGACCGCAACACCCTTTCCTGTTAACGGTGTAGCATTAATTCAAGTTTAATTCGACACCTTGTTAATTGTTTCTCGACGCGCAGTCCGTTTGGTGACCTCGGTGGACCCTATTCTGGGCCGGGGGATGACCCGTAGGGGGGAGCGGTCGTGCCCGTTAAGAATATTTGCCCGACACCCCCCATGTTTACCCGGGCGGTATCCCTGCTTGCGGAACGGAAACAATAGTACGAAATTGCTGTACCGAATTCATTGCTCATTTTATTATTGTTGATTCGCCATTTTATGGGAATTAATTCGATTATTGGAAAGGGGACGTAATTAAAAGATAATGCCTTTGCATTAATTGGATTTCGCCTGGACGGAGCGCGAAGGCTCTTCTTGAATTCCGAAAATGGGATGTTTGTATTGATTGAATTTGTAAATTAATTTTTTCTTTTATGGAAAAACGCTAGTATCCATTGTCATTTTTTTTTCTGTGTTCACTCAATAATAAAAAAATAATTTCAACGTTGACACTGGATAACTTTGATGAATAATTAAATTACCTTTAATTTTTGAATACTTATTTTAATTTCTTACACTTTTTAAATTATATTAAAAATGTGAATGTCAATGTAGTCTAAATTATAATTAGTAGCAAATAGAAATAACTCAATTTTTTAAAAGGCACAATTTAAAAATGGTTACAGGTAGAGACAAAATATAGTGATAAATATATAGAAATTAATAGGATGCTATAATTAATGGACACTATTTTTATTATTTTTTTTCTCACTGAACCATAACTTGAAACAGTGTTCTTTTTTCCAGAGATGGCCCGCATGGAGAAGTCCCCCCTGCTAGCCAACGGCTACAACGCGCCGCCCACGCATCTCGGCCCCATGGGTTTCATGCATCAGCACGCGCTGATGTCGCCGGGCATGCCGCATCCGGGCGTGCCGCGCCCCGACGGCTCCATCATCAAGGGCCAGCCCATGCACAACATGGAGGCGCTCGCCAGGTACGAGTTTGACTCGCTTATGTCATATATTCAATATGTAACATATATTCACAATCGACTGTATCTGGTTCTGGCTTTAAATGTCATTATATAAAATTAGATTTAATTCTTAAAAAGAATCATACCCGGCTTACTGACAGATCAGGAGAATTGTACTTGAACTAGTTTACAACTACATGTAGTTGTAAATCTACAGCGGTCAATTAGTCAGAATTTCATAATTCAGGAGATTATTATCGATGAAGAGTATAATTAGTTCGATGTATCTGTAGTCCTGCAGGATCGACATCACTATTCGGCCCTACTCTCTGCATGCCCTAACTCACTGACCGACCGCCCTAGTGCTCTACCGACAAACCAAACCGAGTACAAACGAACGGAACATAACATCGGCATGTAGTGTCTTTACTGAAATTACGATGCTGAAGTTAAGTTACGTTAATTTACCGTAATCCGCCCGCAACCGTCTACGAAACAATCCTTACGTCCTTTTTTGGGATGCGCTGTGGATGCTTGTACATATTATATACAACAGAGAAACTGAACCAATCTGCAACAAGTAGATGAATAGGTACAGGATATTTACTGTCGCGGTTGAACGAAGTCGTAGGTGGCCCCGATACTAAGGTAGGCTTTTGAATCAGGCGTAGGATCGAAAATATTACGAATGTGTGTGTACTTTATTTGTTTATATAAGTGGACAGATTATCCAATATTTGCATATTACGTATAGGAATTTATTAAAATAAAGCGAAAATTTTAGGCATTTTAAATTACTGATTTCAACATATTAATACAATAATCTGTCGAAAGTTAAATAAATTAAATGAACAACACAAACGTTACGTGTTACACTAGAGTACTTAATTCTTATTAGTAATTCTGTAAATATTAAAACGATAAAAAGAAAAAAAAATGCAACCGAACCGTTTATACTTTGGTAACCATAAAGCGATTACGTATTCAGGGAAATCGAGTAAACATAGTAACGCAACACTTAAGAAACCTTTGACTCGTCACCGTGTCACGAGGTGAGGTGAAATGTGTGACTTTGTTCTAATCCAATTAGAAAACTACAAACACCGTCTGTATTCCCCACTTCCGCGGGAAGACCTACAGTAGACTCGCTGCGCTGCCTCGTCGACGGCGGAATCTGTAATCCGATACCCGCGGTATCCACGCGGCCGCGGATCAACTCAGGATAAGACGTCCGGACGGCAGGCCGAAAAGTAACCATTGAAATCGCTCTAGGGTAACACGTGCAATGTAAAATTATTTTAGCATTCGATCCGATTATTCGGTTTCGATACGGGGCGAGTCGGCCGAACGCCGTGAGCGGCGTGAGCGGCGCGAGGACAATCCGTCTGGCGACGCTTGGCCGGTTCCGATATAAATAAAGGCGATTGTTTTTAAACGAAATTAATTCGACCGGCGCCGGAGAGCGCGCGCACGACGTTTAATATCGAGCGCTCATAATTATTATTCCTTTTGTATCTAAGCCCTTTTCCATTATTTAAAACTTTGCCTTTTCTTAAGGATGGCTTCGGAATATTTCTTTGAGATTTCTTTAATGGACATTAAATTTATAGGAGTTTCAACGGAGCCCGTGAAAGGTTGACGATGTAAAAAAAACGTTTCGCCGAAAGTTAAATTAAATTTGAAAACAATTTCGCTCCTTAATTTCTAGTTCTTTCTCGTCTTTCGTTTCATTCGCCTTTATTTATTCCGTTAGCGCCGCGTCAACGATAGCGTCCATTGTTTTAATCTGCCTTTGTGTTTTTTTATCATTGTACTTTTCATTCTACACCTCTAAATATTTGTCTGCAGATCTGGCATATGGGAGAATTGTAGAGCCGCCTATGAAGACATCGTCAAACACCTAGAAAGGTAAGACGCATCGGGCATACGGTCGACCACGGCCCTGGCCGTGGCTAGCTCAGCGCGGCGCGGGCGCGGGCGCTATCGGCCGTCCGATCGCCCGAGCCGGCGCGGTCTCGTCTCGAATTAGATATTCACGAAAGATTTTTCCCAATTAATTAATGAACGGACAAAAGCTCTGCCTACCTCCGAGGTGTCAAGATTTGAATAATTATCGGATACCTCGCGCAGTACCATTCGACGTGGATTCACTCGATCATTGTTAGCGAGGTCGCTCCGGGACGATCCCGATTTCGATTGCTCGAACTTTATCTCTCGAAGTTCCTTTCGATTTTTGTTTTTCGGGCGTCCGTCTGTAACGACGTATCTCATTTCGATTTCGGAAATCTGAATTGATTAATGAAACGTGAACGTGACGGGGTTTCGTTGAACGGAGGCGTCGCGTCGCGCGGAGGGCCGCGGCCGGTCACCGGCGAGTGTGAAATTAGAGAGACAATTAGATCTGGGGGTACGTCGGGTATTTTTAACAGATGGGCGGCGGCGGCGCCCTCTCGCGGCCTGGAACGATTCATCAAGCTCGTTCGGGGGCTAATCTCGGGCGGGCGGGTTCGGAAAAAGCGGCTCTCATGTAAATTGGGCCGATTCGGGAAATATCGGAGGGCCAATCGGTGAGCGGGAAAGCGCTTTTCTTTTCGAGTTTAATGGATGGTGATAGATCGCGGGATCTCTTTGAGAGGCGGCGGTCGGCGCCCCCGCCCCGCGCCGGCATTCATCACGGCCCTCGTTACACTGCGTTACGCTGATTTCGTCTTGAAAATATTCCGTTTTCGATACGTTTCCAATACTCGTAAGAGTAGAAGTGATCGATGGCTTTTGATATCACCGCTCGTAAAAGGAAAAATATAGGGTATAATTACTTATATGTAATTGACTAGCGAAGTGGTTAACGAAAATGTGCGTAATGCTTTTTCAGGTAAAGATAAACGATGTCTGTCAACTATATATTGAAAGTGACACATATTACGAATTTTATTCAATGTTACATTTTATGCCTTCTCTCTAGCTTGTTAATACTTTATATACTAGTATTTGTTCCTTTCAATTGTATTTTTCAAAACGTGAATAGTTTTTATTTCTTGTCGCTCGTTAGGTGTCAAGTTTTAATCACCCCACTGTAGAGCTATACCTTCCCAAACTTCTTTACTTCTAATGGAGAAGTTTTCTTGGAGCGAATAGGACCTGCACGTGGAGCCAGTTTGGTTCGAAGGCTGCTAATAACTGTAATAGTATGGTGACCAACGCGATCGTAACGTCGGAGACCGATAGCTTAAGTTGTGCTTTTCCGACCTCAGAATTAGTGGTTTGATGTGGGTTACGTATGAAACTTATCAGTTGATTCGCTCATGGTCACAATTCGAACCTGGTAACGTTTGGCGAAGGCAACAATGAACGACCACCGCTGACCCACGGCCGCTCATTAAATGGATGTAGACAAAAACAATGATGTTCCTCGGCGCGGGGTGCGGGGGGCGCGGGCGGCGCGGTAGAGTTACAGTCGGACGGGCCGTGTACCGATGTGTCACTGTCAGCCGCGCGCGTTCGGATTAGCTCAGTTTTTAAACCGTCTCCGATTAATATGGGATAGCGCAAGCTCCGGCTCGCTTGTTGGTACTACCTTTATTCGGCGAAAACTCTTTTTGCACAAATCCGCCGGATTTTGGAAAGGCTTAAGTATCTGACTTCATGGGACTAAGTGCGGGTCCCGGTTTCTAATCCCTTTAATAAAAAACCAAAGTACATCACCTCGCTTACAGAGAATAGAAATTTGTAGTACTCTTACTTTGACGTTAAAAATAAACGTCTTGTCGCCGCAAGTCATTTGTTTTTTTTTTCAATTTAATACAAAACTTTAAGTATTTCCAATTGTGTATATCACGTCTTCATCTTGTCTCAGTCAAATGTGCCGGTATAGTCGTTCAGTGTCTTACAGATATGGCCGAATCGATTATTTATCTGCGTAATAAACTAATCACTAACCATTCTCAAGAAATAAACCGAACTCAAAAGTTAGTATTTAAAATGGAATAAAAAATGGATTTCGTGTCTAATAGCGATTACATTACAACAGGGGGTTGACGAGATCAATTCTAGGAATAGGATGCCTTACGTGAACAATTAATTAACGGCCCACGATTTGCGTACGGTGTGTAGTTGCAAATGCAGTTTTGATTAAAATGTATAGCTATATAACGTAGAAGATTTCATTGCATTAAAATTTATAAGTCACGGTCGTAAGTAAATAAATACGCGTACAGTTGAACGTTTAGTTATTTATACTATTAAAGCTCTGTTTACGAAACGAAGTAAAATAAATCTAAACTTTCGATATCTTTGTAACCTTTAGTATCAATTAAAAAGATACTATCAATTTTATGTATAATCGTCGAATGCAAATGAAAAAAATCCTTGTATGGACAACAAAATATAGAGTCGTATGAAACAGCGCAAAGTACAGAATGAATAGTCAGGATTAGGACGACAGTCGTCCTTAATACCGAAGTCGGATCGAGTCGGTCGCGATTAATCGTTAGGTGTAAAAGCAAAGCTAGGTCTGCACGCGCCGGCGCACATCGGCCTGACACCACTCGTTACTCACCCCGGCTACCTCGCTCCGTACCGACACTACGCCATACCTATGTGTAGCAATCGTTTAATTGCGCTTTGTGTTGACACCCTGAATATTGATGTGTCGACTGACACTCACAAACATAACACTCTCTTCTTGAGTATTTACGTCTACTCTGTTATGGAATTGTAAAAGAAGTATGTCTGTACATTGAAGGTGTGTATAAAGAACGTCACAATACGGAGTTCAATCTAATCTGCCTCCGAATCACCAATTTTTCAAAATTGTTTTGTTATATGTTTGTTTTCTTTAGAATTACATAAAAATCATTGTCTAAAAACGGATATTTTGATTTAAAATAATTTTAAAATTAAGAATATATCTTATGCTCTGCGATGATGGGAGCCTGATACATAAAAACAAAATGACATTTTTCCACAATCATTTGCAACCAATACAGGTTGAGAACTAATTCCAAGTATTTTTAAGTAGGTGCATTCATATTTAAAAGGGTGTGCTATTTTGCTCAGTTAATTAAGGGTAATGGTATATTAAAGTAAATGCGATGATTAGTGAAGCATATTCTTTTAAAATCAAAGGCTACAGTTCATCGAAACGCAGGTAAAAAAAACCATAATGCACATAGCGGAATGTTTTCAGTTAGTCTATCTGTTAGGCACAAACTACTGAAATATGCAAATAACGGTGGAGAGGAGGAAGTACAATTGGGGCAAAAGCGAGAGCTGTTGAAAGAGTACAATGCGTTATTATATCTACGAGAATTTCGGTTGGAACTTAGTAGTGCATAGATGTGAGTAAATAGGATGCACGTCTAGTTTATTGTTTTTTACATATCAATAAAAAAACTTTTTGAACTTCTTGGTGCATCTCTAACACCAGTGTTGAGGTAGAATTCATGCTTTTTGCCCCTTAACACTAGTACCATGATGAAATCTCTTAAAACGCTATGGATTGCAATTCGGACTCGGACGTCAAACAGTAAAGAAACATACAAAAAAAAATGTAGAACATTTATCGCAGACAAACCCGAAGGCTTCGTAAATTGGCAAATTGAAAATCGCTAATGAGAAGTCAAAAAGCTATTTCTCTTTTCATGTATGTAAATGTTGCATATGGAAATGTTACGTATGCAAGTGATTAGCTGATGGTGGATGATGTGAATGGTCAGTATGCGAAATCGTAACATAGAGCGATGACTTTCGCAAAAATATTGTTACTGTAGAAGGAACGCCGAGGGCGGCCGCTCAAAACTGTTTGTGGCCCTGGTTGACGTCGCGCCTCCCCGCAAACCTTAAAAAAGTCATCTCTTTTTATTTTATTATTCTTTAAAATGATTTATGCCAAAAGCGCAAGTCGCGCACATCCGTCAGTGTCAGCGGCGCTCGATAACGGCCGTCGCAACTCGTCTAACGTTTGCTTGATTGAATCCGCTACCATTAATTTCGTCGGAGATCAAACGAAGATGGTCTCCGCGAGGGCGGCAACCGGAGGGCGGGGGCAGTAGGCGCGATATTTATCAAGGATATTGCGTATTATTTTAATCAAATCAAAATGGGCCGTTGTAAACAAATGGTTTTGATTAATGGGGCCGGCGACAGACGTGCCGTGATGAAGCGCCGACTCAAAACCGAGAAATTAATGGCCATAAAATGAACTCTCGCATCGGTAAGATAATGCCGAATGCTTTGAATCTAAAGCAGCTCCGGCCCCCCGTCCGGGGGCGCTGCGCCCGCAGGACTAATTGCTTTTTTAAAAATTGCATCTCGCACGCTAGGCCGTCGTCTTGGTTTCACTCGTGTTTCCTACAAAAACGATGTACGATTTACAATATTCTTGTGTATTTTTAAGTTTTAACTTTATCAAGTTTTGAGAATTACAATTTCAGCAGAAGAATTAACAAAGATTCCATGTAATGTTCTTCTACAGCAAAGAATATTCCTTGTCGACCGCATAATGTTTGTTGGATATTATAAGTAGCTTTTTCTCTCCAAAGTTGTACAATTCTCATTTCGATGTTGGTAAGGTAATCTTAGAAAGATCCTTATTAACACTTGAAAATTCTGAAATTTTGCTCTATAATTATGTTCTAAAATTAAGATTATTGCAGTAAGTCGTTCGTCCGTTTTTTATTTAAGGTGCGTTATTGTCAACCGCGAAGTATAATTTGTTGATTACGTTGGTTATTCTCGCTTGCATTTAGATTTCGGTAATTTTTCGAGAAGGAAAATTTTGTACGTCATGACGAGTCATCATTAATAATTTTGATTTTCACTCGTGCCAATATGCAAAGGCGCGCGCGCTGCCGTGCGCCCGGCCGCCCCGGCGTGACCCTCGCCCCGGCACATAGCTCTGTCTTTGTAATTACTGCGGTTTTGCTGGAATTTTAACTAGCCCTTTATAGTTTGAACTTTGTGACAATTTAATTTTGTAGCCTTTGTGCTTTGCGGCTCTTGAAACTTGTGAAACATATTTTTGGCCGTCACGTGAAGAAAATGATAGTTTTGTTTTATTTTACTCAAAGACCAAACGAAATTATTTTTGATTACTGCATAGTATTCTAAATGCCCAGTGAATGATTTTTTTTTCCAAATATCAGTCAGCGAAAAACCGGACAATTAATGTTTCGTGGGGATACGGGAAAATTAGTTTTAGATTTTTTTTTTGAAAACCGTTATAGCATGTGTCTATTATAAAATGAAGACTGGTAGCTTTTTTCACGAGAGACAATTTTATCCCGTAAAAAATATTAGGTATATCGAAAAATTAATAAAACCCCCATGTAATTCTCATTACAATACTTTGCATAGTTATAAAACATCAACAGTATTTAAATATATATACAACTTTTGGCTTTCACTTTAGATAATTAATTTTAGCATTTTTGTTTTTTATTCTTGCAACAGATTCTATTGTCACTTTAGATCAACGACACTCATTATATTGATATTTTGTAGTCTTAGTATATTTTAGGTTAACGCCTACAACACTTATTTCAAATCTTATGTTGTTCAGTTATATTAGATTATCCGGATGAGTAGGTTTCGAGTTTTCAAGCATTCCGATACATGGTAAGAGTTGTCACTGCCCAAACACTTTCATAGTCGGCCATACATAAGCACGTCTCATAAGCGCGCAGCGGCAACCCTAGCGCGGGATGTCGTCACAATGTAAGTTGCGCAGTCATAGCGTATTAATCTAGATCCGGGCCTGACGCGGCGAAGTCAAATTTCTCATCAAAAATAAGAATTAATGGGGCCGATCATTAATCATCGGCCCGCAAACGGCACGAGGTGTCGCTCTCCTATTATTTTGCGTTACTAATGATATGTACACGCCGTGATAACAGATAACGACGGCGAAAGTGACTCTGTCATCCTCGCGGCTTGTTAGCCGGCGCGCCCGCGGGACGCCGGCGCAGATTTCTTTGTGTTTATTTAACAGGATATCGCGGTGTTGTTTCTACAGCTCGTCGCTTTGGTGCCTGGACTCGATTCTGGCGAACACCATTAAATTAACCGTTAAAAGAATCAATGTTCACCACAGACGATTAGCTGTTTTATGTGAGAATGAAAGTACAAGTACTTTTTTATATTTCCGCTTAATACTTTATCAGCTTTTACTTAAGGTTTTGATCTGATCGGCAAATATGAGCTACGATTTGGAACCGCTCACCTTACGCCTTCTCACTGGGGTATTTCGAAAATGAATAAAACGAAAATAATTTTCATTATAATTTTTAAATAGACTCTCTCCTCAAGTTTTTCCCCTCGAATTTTCGCTTTATCGCCGCCAGAAATTATCCAGCCAGTGTATAGCAGCCCTATTCGTTTTCAGTGGTTATTCCGTCGTCATCTTTCACTCGGGTGTCATTTTCAGGGGTGGGAGCACCACGAGCGTGACGCCTTTTGCCATTAGCGACTTTAAAATGATTATTTTTTTCTATGTAACTCGACATGCATTCTTTAAAGTTACAGGAAACCAAATTAATTTTCTTTTTAATAACAGTAATTTTTTGCATATAATAATTTTGTTGTTGTGATACCCTAATAAGTGTATGACAGGTTTTGAGATTTTTGAATATTTACTGCGGAATACGAATGGACAAATCACAAAATTATGTCAAACCCACGTTCCCGTTTTTGGGTACAGACGCGACTGTTCGACTTGACACGTTAACTCAACGTTTCAATGCAGAATTTCCCTCTGCCTTGTTTATTTACATGTACATGTAGACGTAATTTCAGGATGACTGTGTCGTTTTCTTACTCATTCTTTTAACTGTTTTTATCATATTTAAATGTAATTTAAAAATTCAGCAGTTGTGTGTTTATTAAATTTTTTCACAAGATTTTATAACATTATGCGTCAAACTACTAGGCGACATGCGAGAAGGTTTCTTTGAAATACTGTATCAATTAAAAAATGTATTCCGAATAATTCATTTTTATTTGTGCAATGTTATAAACTTTAAAATTTTACGATTCAACGTATACTGTTTGTTATCTTACTTAATATTGTTATTAAATGGACTGTGTTTTCTTATTAGAATAAAAAATATTTTCGTTCATCACCAGCGGAATTGCCATTTCTTGCGTTGTTTTACACTCAACCTGATAGTTATCGAAGTTATGTCTTTGTGCAAAAGAAATCTTAATGCTTTACAGTGGAAACAACAACACCGACATACTTCGTAGTATTCCGATTATGGTTTCTTTCCACCCGAAAATGACGTAAATTGTTTATAATTAAAATCATTCATAATTTTTCTTAAAATGTTTTATTGCAATGTTTAGAGAATATTTTGGGGTTAAATATTTCTGTTTCACATAAATAAAATAAAGAAATTAAAGTGTGTTTCACTAGTAAAATTTATTAGTAACATATTGCTACATTTTACAGTATTTTTTAAAGTGATAACGATTTTTTTCATTTTTATTAATTAAGACGTATTATAAAATATAGTACCTAATTAGTCCATAAAGTCCATAGGTTAAACAGTCACAAACCCAGCTATTTGAGAGTTTATTATGATTAGGTGCGTAATTGGGAAATCATGTATGAATAAAATACAATATATATTTGTAAAAAGATAGGTATGTGTAAGTGCCTGGGCGCGTATCCTTTGTTAGAAAACATAATATCCCGTTCATAGTTCTGAACTGAATTTTCCACCACAACCTATTATTAACCCGGCACGTTACGCGCGCGACGGAACGCAAACTAGATAATCAATTAGTGCGTTCACTCATCGTTATTATTTTTTTATAATTAAAAGAAAACCGTGACCTATTTCTGGCAACACTGCCACTGACAGAAGATGTCATTCTCGCTTTAATTACATTCTCGGAGTGGACCATTCCTCCTCGCCCTATTAGTACGCATCAATCAATGTTGCCAATACCTTATTTTTTTTTGTCGGGATATTTTTTCACGCCGTCCCGGTTTTTGTTTACGGCCAGGATTTTTTTAAGTCCGGGGTATAATTTTGATGAGGCCCGCCGCCCGCGCCGCCCCCGGCCTCTCATTTGTCATCGTCTTGTCATTCGTGTGGTTCTTTTTTCTTTTGCGCCTCTCGCTCGTCCCTTTGAATCGCGCCAAAGTAATTATGTAACTTTTTAATGGGGCTTTTTATTCCGGAAAAGAACCGAGGCACCTTCGATCGGTACACATTTTAAGAGGATTTATTTAAATAACATGAGAACAATGATATTTGGAATACAATAATGTACATTAATAGTTTACAGCTAATTGTAATAATTGTAAATAGTTATCTGGAATAAATTTAGTAAACGAAAAGTAAATGCATGTATTTTTTGTAGCATTATATAAATCATCTCGAAATAAATTCTTCTAAATGCGTTTAAAATTAAATATCAGTGGTTTATTATTTTTGTATACATTCTGGGTTATCGATTCTGTAAGAACCGATGGTAAAATTGGAATATTGGGAAATGGGCTAATTGGTTTAAAGAGATTCTTGAAGGTTGATGGTACTTCTCGTGTACTCCTTTTATGTACTAATATTTCACATTTCTTTCGATTTTTTACTAAAAAAAATTTGCTTGTTCTTCATTACCTTACCCGTTCATCACTTCCCGCGCCTCTGGATAGCTGTTTGGGTAACTTTCGTTTCATTGAAATTAAAAATTCACTAATTTAATGCAATTCTTATGCATTTTTTAAATGGAAACCAATACATACTCACGTATGACCGATACATGCTTTTTTAAATCGATAAGCTTAAACATACCTTTTGTATGTTTGTCATACCGAAATGTATACGTTTTGAAATTGCTTCATAAACATGAAGACAGACATACATAAGGTTTTATAAAAAGTTTGAGATTGAGAGATTACTTAAAACAAACGTGACTGAAACATAATAATATCGACCCAATTTTAGTGTGTGAAATCACTGACCTGTAAAGGAAATAGAAAACAAAATGATCAGTATGACCGAAATAAAAAGCCGAACTAAACAAAGACAAGAGTGGGGACGCAACCCGCTTCAAAATGTCCGACCGATATTCGTTACAGAATAGACACAAAGAATTTGGACCTCCATTCACTGTCCATTCTTGTGAACCCGCGAGCAAAAGTTAGTGCGAAAAAATAAATAGATCTGTGTGATCTAGCTTTGCAATTGATGCTTACCAATATGATCGATACATATGCATTGAATATTCGTCTAAGACAAGACAAAATATAGGAGCTGTGTCATGTGTGGTCAAGCGTTGTCAAATGATCAGCGTTCATGTGATCTGTAAGAACGCATGTTATAATTTTCGTACGACCAGTCAAGAAATGATATACCGGCGGGAACGGACAAACAATAAGACAATTATTATTCAGTTCTGAACGAAACTGTATTTCAAGAACTCGACCAGAGACATGTCAAACGTGATTCTGGCCGCCAAGCTTAAAATTATGAATAAGTAATTATAAGCTTTCGGCTGAAACGGAACACGTTAATATCAAACACAATCAGGCCCGTGATGGGATAAATCAAATATGTGTATTCGCAGATCAAAAGAATCCATTACAAAGTGTAAATCTCAATTTGCATGTGGCGCCCGCGCCGCATGAATATGCAGCGGCCGGCCGCGGGCGCGCGCGCTTATTTCTTCGCATTCAGCGAAACTTTACGAATGAGCTTACGTTTGAATCTCCGTTTAGATTTTCAAATTCCTTTGTGGTATTATCGCCATTTTGGCATAGATTTTTAAGCTAATTTAAATGCAATGTACTCAACATACAATTACTTTTGAAAGTATTTTAGAATTACATATGTTCTGGTTAAGATAATTTATTGGATTTTGAATTAAGAACAATTATTGCTTTTTCCCTCAGCTTTGGCATTTAGTTAAAAAATTTTTTGACAAATGTCATTCATTATTGAGATATTTTTGAAGAACGTGAATGACTTTGTCGTAGTCACCACGGCTGTTGCGTGTCGGCGGCCACAGTAGGCTAGACCTGCGTTTTGCTCAGTTAAAAAACAGGCATTTTAAAGTAGATGATGGTGCGTCGTCAATTTCATTTTAACCGACTTCACAAAAGGAGGAGGTGCTATGTTCGTATGTATGTATTATTTTACGTATATTCAGCGATTATTTCGTCAATTGGGGACTGATTTTGAATTTTTTTTTTGTTTGAAATTGTATGCGTTTGGCTATTGGTAAAACCTAATATGCACAGAATTAAAACTAATAACTCTTTAATCTACCTACATATTTTCATTATTTTATATAATACCCATGTGAAAATCATAGCAAGAACCCATCAGAACTCTGATCAATAAAAGTAGAAACAGAGTGAATTCATTTAATGTGGAAGCGAATTTAAATGTAATTTGTATGAATTGTAGAACTTTTGTAATTTAAAGAATAATTTATATAGTTTGTGTAAAAACAATTAGGTAGTTGCAATTTAACTAAGAATGTGACCTGAAAGAAAATGATCCTGAAACGATTATCAGTGGACAATAAATTCAGGATCGGAACTGCTTTTCCACTTGCTCCATAGAAAAGTAAAAGAGATCTCTGGCCTATTTTGTTAACCATGGCCTAATCCACATGTATAGTAGCTAAATGAATTATAGAGATATGATTAATCTATACTTAAAAAACGCGAATTAAAATAAATTAACAAAATAATAAAAAAATTAAAACTGTCTTCAAAAATCTATTTAAATAATTATTTTAACAGACTTCTAAAATAACTAATCAGCTATTTTTGGAGTTGGTTCCAGCGAAAGATAAATCTGACACAGATTTATCTCCTTAAAAGAAGATCTCTTTTAGACTCAATATTTTCGTTTTATATTCATATTTATACATCACATGTACTTTTATCTGCTTTCGTTGAAACCGATGCCAAAAAGGATTGGTTAGTTGTTTTTTAAATCTGTTTAAAAAAATATTTAAATAGGTTTTTAAAGAAGGTTTTTATTTATTTCACTTATTTTTACGCTGCGCTTTCCCTTCGCCGCTGCACAGGATTCCTACTCGGTGTCCACGCGCACGAGGTATCCAGGGCCGCACGTCGTGGATACGTGCTGGAGGTCCACGTACCAAATAGCGATCCTTATTTTCTGCTCATGTTCGATCGAGAAGTAGGCGTGAATTAATAAATAGGCGAATAACAAGTATTTATGGAATTCGCTTAAATTATGAATAAGCTAATAAATCATCTACGAATTAGAGTTTTACTAGAAAATGTGTTTACCAAGTTTCGTGAATTTAATTCTTATTTTAGACATCTCAAGTAACCTTGATGACGTAACTAACAAAATGTACTCATCGCTAAATTTCATATTGGCGCTATTAGAGTTTTTGGAAGGAATAATAAAAACAGAGAGAGATCCAAACTTCTCGAGGGATCACTTCTATGACCTTTATTTCGAGTAAATCCGCTCAACGAGTGTAGCGCGGCGCGGCGGCGGCGCCGACGTGCGCCTGACCTTACCGGCCTATGTAAATTTTCACATTTCCAGGGGAGAATCACAGAGAGAGGCGAATAAAAAACGTGTTTGTGTGTCGAGTCAGCTTCCGAGTGCCGGTCGGGGTGTGCCTCCGCATAAATCGCTTTGTAACTGATATTTTCGGTGCGTTTGTTCTGACCGTCGGCTCTTATTTGCCTTGAAACCGGCCGGCTTTTGAATTTTCACGATTCTTTCCGTATCCAGCGTCTATAGATAAAATCGTAGAAGTGCGAAAACAGGGGTAAAGAAATCGATGCAGTTTCAGTGCTCAAAATGTGATTTGATACATATAAAACCATAAGTGCAATTTTATATCTTACACGATTTTAATTTTTTTTTGGAATTCAAGGTATTAAGAAAATCAAATTTGTAGAACGTCAATGAAATATATAGAAACCGATCTTTAACTATACCTCCAACGGCGGTAAAAAGCGCGATGTAAATTTTATTTCGAAAAATATAAAGGAAAAAGTCACTTCATTTCAAAAGACAGTTCATTAATGTTAGATTTTACATTTACAAAGTAAAAAAATAAAGGTCGATGTGACTGCATATCATGATCAGTTTTTTTTTAATAATGATACTACTGAATTCGATGAGTACTGCTGCTATCGATTTGAATTTCGACAAAATACTTTTTGTAGGTATAGAAATTAAATCTGGTATAGGGTACTCGATTTTATATCCCGTGTGGGGAAGGGTTTGAAATAGTTTTTTTTGAGAATTGGAAAAATATATGTTTCTTCTTTTATTTTTCCTCTGAGTATTTTTTTAGTCTGTGCTATGTGTGAAAAAATACCATTTCTGCCTAAACTTTGAATTTTGTTAAGCAATAAATCTCCGGAACTATTCCTACTTACGACAGGTCTGATCACAGAAAACCTTAAACAAAGTTTAAATTTTTACCGTAAAACTAATAATAATAATAGATCTAGTATGTACATTCAACATGAGATTTAGAATTAAGATTGTTCTAGAAAAACTCTGAGTCTGCAAGTTTGTCATGTGCTAGTTCGGCTTTTCCCGTACAAGTATTTAGTGTGCCGACAATTTTCAATGTAAGTATAAAATATATTAATTCTTACAATAAGAATTTATCGTGTTGTTTATTAAAGCAATGTTAAAAATCTTTTTAAAGTGTTGTTGTTCATAGTTTTTCACTGTTTAATTTTAAAATACAGTGGCAACAAGTTGCAGTGTTTCTTTAAAACAAATCTATTAGCGTGTTGACATTCGAGTCCAAAACCTATACGCGACTCTTACATAAAATACATCTAACCACATCGTTTATACAAAATATAAATTACAAATCGAACTCATTTAAAACGGAGTATTCTGTCAATTTTAATACGAGCTTGTCGGCGTGATCGGCAACCAGTAAAAAATATTGTCGGCCGATAATTCAAAAGCACATTCGGCGTTCATTTGCAATGCAGATAGATGGCGCAAGCTGTCCATAGCTCGGATTATGATGCCAATCAAAGCTAGAACGCTGTGCTAGGGTACAGTCGCGGACGAACACTTGTGTCTTACGCGCTATTAAATTGATAACTCGGAAGTTATGATTTTATAATTATTGTATATATAAACAAATAAATAAAAGAAATAAAATTAGCAGCGATTAGCCAATGGTTAGGGGCGTTGTACTCGAACAAGAAGAAATCAGGTTTCTTTTCTGATCACGCGCGAAATGACCGATTAGTTTTTAAGTCAAGTCAGATTAAACCATTCACGAAAGCCCATGAAACCGTCGAAATGATAACAAATATTAATACTAAAACAGCGCTTCTGAATGTAAGTGTTTAATGAACTGTATTTGAATGTATATATTAGTGCTCAATATGTATACATTAGTGCTCGTTATCGATTGTGCGGGCGGCTGTACGCGCGGGCGCGGCGCGGGGCGGCGGGCGCGGCCAACAAATCAAATGTTTTGATAGCGGCACTGCGGCGCGGTAACGAGACAATTTGATTGCGGACACATCCGCGGCAAATTGCTTGTAAATTATTATTCCCTGTTTACATTTCGATCGAAGCCGATGCTATGTTTGACGAATGCGTTCGGCCGCCCGCCCCGCTTGTTTGTTTTTATTCCATCTTTCTTTTTTTTTTGTATTCAAATTAATTACCGCCCGGCGTTTATGCAAAACACATCCTCGGGTAATCGGGAGGTAATAGCGGCATTGCCGTTTACTGCCCTCAAACGCAATCGACTACAGTGAGATTATGACGACCGGTACAGCGAACGTGAGACTTCTCAGGGAATAACGTCGAACACGTTATAACATATCTGCTCACCGCTATGTAATTCTGTCATCACGAAAAGAAATCTGAGAGGAAATTTATTAATTTAGACACCACAAATTTTTAGAGGAAAGCTTTGTAAGCTGTTTGTGGTCGTTTACTGTGCGTTAGGCTGTTCTGCTTTTCGATCGTTGTCGTCAGGGTGTGTGGTACGGACAAACGGTTGAGTAAAGAGTACGAAATGTACACGTGCACCTATGTGCTGTGTATAATTATGAAATCATAAATTCAGTTTTGATTTGCATAACTTATGTAAATCAAAAGTCAGTTAGTTACCCAATGCGACAAAATTGAAGTGTACGTAAATGTATATGCTCAATAACGCCAACACGGTGACCGAGTTGGTACAACGTTTAAGCATTTTGTTTGTCTAATTGAAATAAGAGCGCGCGGTGTCGCCTCCGCCGAGACCTTGGGGTTTCAGTGAAAGTTCGATGTTATCAGCGGTCGTTACATTGATATGATCAATGCGACAAGATACGGCTTTGAGGCTGCGTTAATTAATGATCAGTCAAGTGTCTCGGCTAAGAGCGAAGGGTGCCTGCGAACTTTTAAATTGGTTTCATTCAACTGTTAGAGAAAGCTGTAGATTAAAATTTCACTATCTTTTAGTACCATTATCAAGTTTTGACTTGTTTGGCGCACACTGGATTTCTCGAGTGTGTCGTGGGCCACATCGGCGATTATGTAGTGACCGACGTGGCCCTAATAGGTAGGTACATCTTCCAAGAAGATAAATACTTAATATGTTTTTTTAGAGTATTGAGTTGCAGGTGTGTTTATTTTTTTCTTTACAACACCTATTTGAACGGCATAGAAGCGAGTATCTTCCTTCTCACCGTTCTATCTTCTTGCTATAGGGAGATAATATACCGGAGCGTTGTCCAGACCGTAGTAGTGTGTTTCAAATGTTATTCTCAAAGTGAACAATTTTTCAGCTGTAGCTTTTAATGAGGGTGACACTCGTTTTTGCTATGTTGTATGTTGACATTTCTAAGTGCACCGAGTACATTTAAAATGTATACGTTCATTTGGTTTCAAATCTCAACTTTACATGTTTACATTTTGGTATTTAGAAAGAATTGACGCTTAAAATATGATATAATTTTAATAAAGCCAAAAAAAATCTAGAACTGTAGAAAAATAAAATCTTAATACTTAGTGGAAAAAAAATGCTCTGCACGGGTACACAATTTGGTACGTTTTCCGTTCAGGTATTTTTTTTTCTGATGATAACGAATAGAAACACGATTTTAATCAATTAAAAACACTTAATAGTATGTCAAGCGGCATACAAAATTAAATTAATGCCCAGTTTCCGTGGCCGCGTTATCCCTCGCCAGAGGGCGCCAGTGATCGATGCGGGCCAATGCGACGCGCACAGATAAGGCCCGCGACCCATCTCCACGCGGCCGGGCGTCCGTACCGACATTCCGTGTATATTTATTGTGAGACTTGTTCGCGAGATAATTCTGTCACGGACATATGACAAATCGTTATCAGCGACCGCGGCGGCATCGGGTGACGGCGCGGCCGGATAATCGGACGAACAGAGCTCTTACGAGGATGTCTTTTTCCGTTTCGTTTCCGCGTCGGCCCGCGCCGGCTCAGGACGCCCGCGCTCGTCGCTCGCTACAGTTCCTCCGACATCTGAAACCTTCTCGTTCGTGTGTCGTAGTCCACCATTTTCACGTTTTAATTAAAATTTGGTACTCGGGCAGATGAAAATTAATAGTTCGAAAACGTAAGTGTGTATGTACATTAGTATATTTTGAAAAGTTCTCTTTTTCAGTTCAAAATCAAATAACAAATATCCACGTACTTTAACCATATAATTTTATTTTCTATTTATGGGGAAATCAATTATTTAGTGTAATAGAAGTCAAATAAAATTAATTATAAAATAAATTTTACAAAAATAAAAAAAGAACCTCCTTCAAAAACCATAATTTAAATAACTGTTTAATCAGATTGCAAAACAACTAATTAGGTGCTTTTGGAGCCAGTTCCAGCTAAAGCAAGGTAAAAGAACATACTGATATACTTAATAAATATGATGTTTATATTTCACAAAAAATATATAAAACGTTAAATATTGAGTCAAAAAGAAGGTCTTCTTCTTAGGGGACGCAACTGTGTCTGATTTATCTTTAACCGAAACCGACTCCAAAAACAACTAATTAGTTGTTTTTGAATTCGAATTGAACAATTATTTAAATAGATCATTGAAGGCGGTTTTTTTATCTTTATAAAAGTTATTCGCATAATTTATTTTATTCCACATTTTTAGTTATCCAGTAATAATATCTTTATAATTCATTCAGATACTTTGCATGGGGACTAGGTTTCAATTACATTCATCAATCTTTTCATGCAAGCTCGTCGGTTTCGGGTACTTAAAATTTGGCCCTTTTTATTAATTTTAATTTTATTTTTAAATGAATCACCCTATTTCTACTGTTATCGCTAAAGAATCACGAAGTATTCCTGCATAGATTATCACCTAGAATTACATAAATGTATGACAACATGTAAGTAATTTAATCAGTTGTTTTAATTCTGTGTATACTAGGTTTTACTAATAGCCACTGAAAAGAAGTTTCTATCGACGAATCGCAGTATTATCCCCTAATTTCTAACGGTTAAGGAGTGCTGTGGCTTCCATCACCAGCACAGCACAAAAGATAATGTGAATAATTGAAAACAGGAGTTCAAACAGACAGCATTGTGTCTTTAATTTGAGGTTATCCTTGGATTTCCCTGGGATTCTATTATCAGATCCTGACTTAATGACCATGGGATTATCTTAGGACTATACCCTGTTAAACAAAAAAAAATTTCCCCGATCCCATATAAAATATGGGGTCGGGGAATAATATTTTCGTAATTTGTATATAAATACAAGAAAATTGTCATTATATTTTATTTATATTTCATTATAATATATATATATATATATATATATATATATATATATATATATATATATATATATATGTATATATATATATATATATATATATATATATATATATGTGTGTGTGTGTGTGTGTGTGTGTGTGTGTGTGTTTTGTGAGGGCGTGCGTGCGTTCGCGTGCAGTGTGCGTGCGTGTATGTGTGTATGCCATTTTGTAGGTAGTGACATAATCCTATTGCTGTAGAAATTTTAGGACTTCAAATTAAAAACTGCGACAAATTACCTAGTTTTGACAGTCGAAGAGACCGAAATAGATAAAAATATGAGGGTGCAAGGTCAGGGCTAAATGGTGAATGCATTAGCACTCTCCCAATATTTGCTGAGTGGCTAAAGATATATGTGTTCTGGCGTTATCATGGTAAAAAACCACATCCTTTCTATTGATCAATACCGGCCATTTTTTTCTGTTTCTTGTTTGAGTCTCAGCCAGTAAACTTTTGGCAGTAGAAATCCGAATTGATGGTTTTACTCGGCGGTAAAAGCTCATAATGAATAATGCTTTTCCAATCCTACCATACACATACCATTAACTTATTGCGAGTTAATCTGGGTTTTGATATGGTCTGTGGAGCTTTATTGCCTTTTGACCACGATTTTTTCACATGTTCTTGTCGTAGATGATCAATTGTTCATCACCAGCGATCAATATTTTCAAAAACGATTCGCTTTCATTACTTTTCAATAAAAAATCACAAATGATTACACTATTCATTAGATTTCTTTTTGTGAGCTCGTGTGGGACCCAAGTATCGAAATTTTTTATATATCCAGCTTTTTTCAAATGGGTCAAAACTGTTTTGTGGTCAATCACTAATTCTTCAGCTATGTCGTAAGAACTGCCGTTCTTGCTCTGTTTTTTACAAAATGGCATTAATTTTATTTGTAGTAGGCCGACCAGAGCGAGGTTCATCTTTGAAATCAAGTTCAACGTCAATATCAACATCCGCATAACGCTATACAGGTCAAATTCAATTTTCGACATGAACAAGCTTCCGTTGCACACTTTTTTCTACAATTGCACGGTTTTGCTAAATCATTAGGTAATGGCGGTTTTGTTAAATACAATGGCTTAATTAAGTTATCACACAGAACATAACCAAAACAAGAAAAAATCTAAGGGTTCATATTGAAGTTTATCTGAATTTCTCCAAATATAAGCCTGAAATGAAGCTCGTAAAGTATGCAATTTTAAAACATCCAAAGTGCATGAAATTCTTGATAAGTTTACTCCTTTTCCTAATGTTCGTTCGAATGCAATTTTACGTGCTTCATCAATAGCCATCCCCTCTTCCCAACAAAGTTAAATAAAATACTTCTCTCTCAAAAGTGCATGCGCGTAAGAAGCATATTGTTATAACGTAAAAAAAAACATAGAAATAAACAAATTTTGTAAAATCTATTTACGCTATTTGGTTTAATATGGTTGAAATATTTAATAAAAAATTAAAAGTTATAACATTTCAATTTTCAAGTTGTATTATTTAATTCAAGAAAATTAAAAATTTCGGCGATTTTCAATTTAAAAAAAAACATAACAATTAATGGATTGGAGATACGATAATAGGTGTGAGGACTTTTTTCATTCAAAATAAGATAAAGAATATAAAAAAAATTAATTGATTGCAAAAAATGTATTTTTTCTAGGCTATATAGTTTTTCGTTGTTTAAACAATAACGTCAAAAGATATCAAGTGTCATCTTACACTTTTATAATCAGGAAGACCTCCCGGTCATTAAAAAAAAAAATGAATTAAAACAATTTTGCAAACAAATGTGCCACTGTGCTCTGGTCTAATATATGAAGTAGGTCGTTCGTGAATGCATTTGTGTGCTTCAAGTACGGTAGACATATTACATCGACGATGTGGCTGTCGGTGCGTCTTATTTAAAAAACCTAAAGGAAACTTTCATGTTATTAGCGTTAAAGCGCATGCGTGTGCCTTAACTGTCTACGTCAATTATAAATGTCTCGTGTCCTAATTTTTATGGACAAACTCCTTAAATTGAAAATATATCGTATTATTAATATAGTACATTCTTTAAATTAAACGAACTTCGAGAAAAAATGGTCTCTTAGGTTGTGATAAAAAAAGTTGCGATGACGATTACGAGAGCAGGCGTGCTATAATGTTCTGTAGCTATAATGTATAATGTGCTATAGTGTTCTAAGTAGAGTCAAGTACAGCTACGATACTAAATAATAACATTTTATTTGGTATATTTGTTATCATGTAATATTTGCTTTAAAAAATTGAGTATGGCTATAGTGATTCACAAAATTTAGGGTAGTTGTAAAAGTAATCTTTTTATTAAAATCGGACCAAGCTAAAATAATAGACGTCTATAATATTACGGATTGCCGCTAGCCTAAAGAGGTGATTAAGGCGTATCCGTGTCATAGAGATCCATCTCCACGGTGTATAGAGGTCCATGTACTAAATGTTAATAACCGTGCCGATGAATCGTAAAATGGATATTTCATCTCTTAAAAATGTAATGAATTGAAAGGCTTAACTTGTAGGACACAACATTATAAATACTTGATAAGAGACCTGTACGATACGCCAGACCAAATAAAACTGACACTCCTCTTTACAGGAGAAGAATATCCATTCGCTGTACAAGCGTATAAAAATTCTTCAAAGATGTCTTATCGAATCGCCCAGGGCGACGGCGTAGGTAACATTTAACTGCCCAATAATTCCTCGAAACGACAGAAAACAGACTAATGCTGCGACGTCGACTCGCATTTCCCTAATAATCGTGCAATAAAATTCAACATTATCAAAAAGCATTTCCATTACAGATAATGGTTATGTCTCCGACAAAAAAGTAGGAAACGTCGCAGAGGGGCAGAGGGAATTTAGCATAATTACAGCGGATCTCCCTCCGAAGACAGCGGGAGTGCGTGTGAAGCGGGAGGCCGCGCGAGCCCGCGATCGAAATCTCGTTACGCGGCCTAATCTGTCGCCAACAAATAGGATGCAATTTTGTCACGGTTTTTCGTCACATCTTCTCGTGTTCGTCGTGTCATAGAATTAATTTTATAATGCACTTTATTGTGTTGCGTCTGATATGTTACTCTAGTTGTGCGGATCGGCGGTGGCAGCCGAGTGGCCGAGGGCTGGCCGATCACGAGGCGTCAATGCGCTCGGCATGCCGACTATGGCCTATTGACAATCGGTTTGTTGTGTTTTTACTTTCAGCAAAATGACTATTTGCTCTGCACCTCGGATAACACGTCAAGCCGTCTGTTTGACGATGGCGCCGCATGGAGTGCGGTGGCCGGTAGAAACTGCGAGCTCCGGCCAGCGTTGAAAGCTTGACTTTCTGCCCCTCTGTCTGAATGAAAATACTGTAGAACGGTTGATATATATATAATATATATATCTGACAGACATTCTTCGACGGTGATAGACATCTGACATAATATTTGTAAATTACTTCAATTATGGATGTTGATATGGTATTATGTTATGCGAGCTGGCAGTAAAATGTTATAACTTTCCAATACTTTTAAATGTTTGATTATGATTACTTTAAAATGCCATCATTATTTTTAGTCTACGGTTCAAATTTAAATTCAAAATATCTTTATCTCATACGTTATAAAATAACATTTGAAACACGTCATAATTTTTAGCGCATTTTACACTTTAACGTTCGTTTGTAAGGCAGTTTTCCCTCAAGAAGAACGTGCAAGAAACTTAAAGATAGTTGTTTTCTAATTTCATCGTGCATAGCCAAAACAAATTGAAACCATTAATGAACGAAACAACCCGGTAAGAAGTCGAGCCGCTTATGCCCATGGATATTTGTCTTCTAAATATTCGTAAATTGTGAAATACCCTTTTTTTACTGAGTGATTGTCTAATAATACTCTTCAATTTACACAAGCGTAAATTTTGTATATCCATAGAAATCCCATTGAACATACGCACACAGAGCCTTCTAAATTAATTTGTGATTTTGCATAGTCGTCTAAGAGCTCAACTCAGTTTATTTTTATTTCTGGTATCGAGTTGGCTATAAAATCAATAATACTGAAGTTGTTATTGTCTAATATGCAGAGATTCATCAAAACTTATTACATTCCGGAAACGTACAGAGTTATAGACTTTTACAAGTGTACGTGCGGCGATCCGATCGTGTAGATCGTACGAGCGCTGGACGCTCCCGATAGATTCCCGGGCCGCAGGAGCGAGTGTCACGGAGCTGTCGTAAATTCCGACTCCAGATCCACCGCATTCTCACCTTCGCCAGTAATTAGGATGCTGGCGGCGCGCGCGCCGTCCGCGCCGCCCTTCGGCGCGCCGGGCATCATCCATCTCGGGCGCGCGCGACAACTGCAATCTCCTCACGTACTCCTAATATCGTAATGAGCTCCCTCGAACGCCTCCCCGCCCCCAGACAACATTTTATTTTCCATTTCACGTTTCATAACCGAAATTTGCATGGGCCCATTCCGACCTAATGCCCTCTCCGCTTACTGCACTTTTATTACGGTATTAAGTGATGTAATTTTTTTCATATTATATTATTTAAATTTAAATAAGTGCCGCGGCCGCCGGGACGTTTGCTCTCCTCGCCGCCCCTGAATTTGCTTATTTTTGATAGCGGATTTCCGTTCTCGAACCCGTGGAGTCTCCGCACTTGGGCGTGAATAAGATGTTACAGTAAAGGGCGGAGAATCACAATCAGTCAAAACTCAAGCAATTCATCTCGAATACTTTAATCTGGCGATGAGTTGTTATACTAATTTGTATACGTATCTGTATAAAATAGTAATTAGTATACACACATGTGTATACTCATTTTTTGATATCAAAGAAAACGAGATTTTCTTTTTATATTCATATGTTGTTTTACTCTTTTTGATACAGCGCTTATTTTTTTTTTAAAAAAAGGTATTTTATTATTAGTAAAAGAACCATTTGTATATAAGTAGAAGTTTAACACACTAGTCACATGTAGTTTTTTAACACAATATCAGAAGTATTGTTAATACAATTTAAATCAAAATAGTTAATGATAAATTGAAGTAAAACGCGTGACGAGTAATTAACCTTTTATAGTTTTATCACACTTTTACAAAATATTTTGACGTGACAACGTCTTAAATTAGGTTGCGGCTGGGAGTCACTTATGAAAAAGTGTAACGCTCGGTAACGTTACGATGAGTCACCGAACGAGAGAGAGGCCCGCCGAATGCCTTGCGTCTCTCTCCCACTCAACTATGATCGGTCTGCCGCGCGCGCAGCACTAGAGAATTAGTGCATAGCTTGCAAATGTATTGCAAGTTATTGTATGTATATTTGTATATAAATACGTATGTATGTGTAAAGGTAAAAATAAAATTTTGTTAATATGAAATTCAGTGCGAGATTCTTTGTATAAATTAATGTTTTAAATATAATTCTTTGTATAAATAAATGTTTTAAATTGTTACTATTATTTCATCCTTCTTCCTACTATACGAATGAATATTCACATTAAAATGATTTTACCACTCAAAGTCGTTGTCACGTAAAACTTTCGCCCGTATACCGACTTTACAGGCAACCAATTTTTTTTTTCGAAATAAATTAGCGTCTCCAACCATTTTTGTTCCGAAATTGTGAAAGTTGCGCCACCGCAATTTTTACAAATGACATCGTGACGTTTATGCGGAGCGGTGCGGGGGGCCGGGGGCGCGGCCGGGGGCGGCAGGAAGCCATCATGTCGCTTCTTTCCTATTATTTTAACATCCCGCAATCCGTCTCCTCTTACAACTTTTTGAATAACTCCGCGAACGTATTACAAACAGGAGTAAGTAGGCGGGGTACAACTTTTTAAGGGAACCATTTTCATGTGTAAAAATGATTGCGATTAAATGAATTTGGAAGCTAGCTGCTGAAAATAACTTTATTGAATAGATATTAATGATATGAAATGCAATTGATAAAAAACAATTCCGGTTTGTGGTGTGAAATTTAATAGGTTTAATATTCAGAATTGAACGATTCGTCACTGACCACTGTCAGCTTCCATAGCGAATAAAAGCGGACGTTGTCGTGTCAGGTTTTTTTAAAAGAGCCCACTGCTGAGTTATACCTAGATCAAGGGATCGGACCTTTAGTCTTGGGGGCTTGGCCAGTCCGGGCGAGGCCTTTGACGGCCGATATTACCAACGTGCTACCACGTTCGAAATCGATGATGTAATGCTCCCCAAAGTAAGAAAGCGAATGAGTGGATTCCTCTATGGTAAGGATCAGATATGAAATTCACCGCTTCGAAGGTGGTACCCTTAGTCACTAAGATACCATCGCTCTTTGAATAGAATCTATAAAATACCAAGCCAAAAAAACGTTGAAAGCTCTTGTGCGAACATATCAAATTACGATAATGTCTATTCTAACGCACGTATGTAGTTTTTGACGCAAAGGGCCCTAGACTGAAGGAATTAGAGGTCAATATCTAGGTTAGATTTGTAAATTACCAGAAAATTTTTAAATCAGTCTAAACTGCTTCTCCAAGAAAACAAGTCGTAACTAATTTATTTCCTCAATAAAATATTTAAATTTTTTGTAATAATTACTTTAAACGCATCTAAATTTAAAAAAAAATATTTCTTAGATAAATTATCTCAAAAGTTGTCCGTGAGGTTTACCTTCCCACTTGATACCATTGACGTAATTTTTAATACGCTCCTAATTCAGTTACAGGTGATTGCATGTGAACAAAAAAGAAGTCTTGGGCGAGTAACTTACACGCAAAATACACAGCACGCGTTTAAAAGTAATAGGTATTAGGCGATATCCGCTTAACTCGCAGCACCGAGGGCGGCTCCGCGCGGCCGGCCCTTCGCGGCGGCCGCGCTTTCTTTTTCTATTGCCGATCGTGTAAATACGATTACTGCATATCTTTTATTAACCGTCTTCAAAAAAAAAGGAGGTTCTGTGTTAGTTTATATTTATGTATTTTACTTGCATGTTCAAAGATAACTTCAATTGTCAATTGTGAATCGCATGTATTTTTTTTGACGGGTTATACTTATGACTTGACCCCATATTCACCAAGTC
Organism: Eumeta japonica; assembly: GCA_005406025.1. Lineage (NCBI taxonomy): Eukaryota > Metazoa > Arthropoda > Insecta > Lepidoptera > Psychidae > Eumeta > Eumeta japonica. The sequence continues at coordinate 32,135 of BGZK01001857.1, forward strand.
AGGACCCGATGTTGGGATCCCAGGGAAATCGGGAGATACTCTCAAACGTTATCGGCACGCATAGTGTATTTGAGCTCTTTTTTAGTTATTTAACTGTTTGCGCCTGGGAGTCGTCGTTTCATGCTGCTGAGCTCATGATGGAAGCCATAGCACACTTTAACGGTTAGGAGTTAGGAAAAATACTGAAATTTTTTAATAAATATACTCTTCAATGGCTATTAGGAAAATCTAGTATATATACAGATTAAATAACTTATTAATCTACAAACATATTTTCATTCATGTATACAATTCCAATGCGACAATCTAAGGAGAACCATATCGAAACTCTTTTGCGGTAAGAATACAAAAACAGTAAACTAATTGAATGTTAGAGTTAATACAAATGTGATTTGCATGAACTGTAGAACTTTTTATTATAAAGAATGAAAAGAATTTATATAGTTTGTATAATAATAATTTGGTGATTGCACTCTAAGAATGCAAAGACCCTGGAATGATTACCAGTGGACGATAAATTTGTGATCGGAACTGCTAATGCACTACGTCCGTACAAAAATAAATGAGATTTTCGGTCAATTATATTAAACATGGGTTAATCCACGTGAAATTTAGCTAAATGGATTATAAAGTTATAAGTACTCGATAACTAAAAAATGTGTATTAAGATGTGAATAAATGTGAATTAAGATACCTTTTACAAAAAAATAATAATAAATAAATAAAAAGTCTTTTTAATAATTACTTATTTTTGGAGTGGGTTTCAGCTAAAGTTAGATAAAAGAAATTGTAATCTATATAAATATGAATATGATACGTGAAGTATTGAGTCAAATTGTACCTTCAAAAATATTTCTTTTCTAATGAGGTTTTAATTTAAAAAAAAATCATTTACAGAATACGTAAAGCATCTGCTAATTATGATCTGGATCTCGTTATCTGAGTTTTTTCTAAAATGAACAATGATGTTTAATTTTTTTAGAATAACAAACATCAACATCATTACGCTTCCCACGAGCAATTAAAAGACCTAGCGGGCGATCGCTATAGGCGAGCTTTTTCCCCATATCGTTATTTTCCGACCTCCAGCACCGAGTGGCTCTTATTTATACCCTGGAGAAGCGAGACCGCAACTCCCGCTTCTTGAGTCTATGGCGCTGTTGCTTAATGCCTGCCAATTCATTGCTCATCTAGCGATGATTTTGCCTTCGCTTGTTAATGACAAATTTCTTTGCCAAGAAGTCAGTTGTCGGTATTAACGACAGTCACGCGTGATCTGCAGGTTGTAGAGACAACTCTTGTACGAATACATCTTGTGAACCGTGATTTATCTACAGTCATTTTCGAATGTTTTATTTTACTAGATAAGTTTTTAACCTCATTGACATTATATGGAACTTTTAATTTTCAATATAGTTTTATTATTTTTTTAATAATCACTTTAAACATTACGGAATTCGGACTTTATTAATTCAATCGTATAGGCAAGCACACAGACAGACTGAATCTGAAGTGCTTTTAAAAATACTGAATCCTAACAATTTTGGGTCAGCCAGTACCAAATGAAACGAAAAGCCATAATATATAAACATGAGAAATAAATTTAACGATAAAAACTGTAACTATGTACCGATATCTGCAATCATCGCAGGCATCATATTTCAAGTTTAAAACTTTTTACTGTTTCCGTAGTCAATAATGTGAAGAAAAAAATGGAAATTTGCATATCGATTAAATAAATCACCTAAAATATAGGAAATATTAACAAAAAAATGCAAAAACAAGTGCACCCTTCCCTCGGCATATAATTTGGCGCGCGGGCGGCGTCCCCCGGCGCGCAATCGGTCGCTGATATTTTTTATTCGATTAGTGAACCCCCGAGGTGTTTTTAGCCTTTTTTCGGTCGATTTTCTTTTGGAAATGTACTTTGTGTTGACTGTTGTTTAGAGGGGGGCCCGTTTCCTTCCAGATGAGTAATGTCGTGTCTTCTTTTATGTGAAGGCAATTTTGTAGGATTGTACATGCCGATATTAATATTCAGATGTGCAGAACGTTTTTATGTATGTTTATTTACTTGATGCTAATGGATTAGAAGGTTAGGGCACTTTCGCTAAATGCTATAGAATATCCTTTTGTCAAGCGACATCCTAATGACTTTTTTTACATCTATCTTGGTTTTGGTAGTCTGTTCGTACACACACAAACACACACACACACACACACACACACACACACACACACACACACATATATATATTACGTGTTCGTTGAAATGTTTGTAAGGTGTAAATTTGAGTTCTTGAATTTCTGACCAGTTCTATATATTCCCACAAAGGTTTCCTAAAGTGTACATGAGCATTATTTCAAAAAAGCATGCGCGCAGTGTGATGCGTGACGGACCACGCCTATATTTTATATCCTATAATAATAAATTGCTATTAATCGTTTATTGAAATGGTGCAAGGGATATATAATCGCTCTATGATCAGACTTGAATATAGCTGGTAATTAATTAATGTTGAGAAAAATAATAATTCCTGAATTTGGCTCCTTCGAGTGTTCGTTTTTTTTAAGGTTCTGTATCTGAAAACTCATGGATACGACCAGGCTTCGGTAACTTTTACCTCGCAAACGATACAGAAACCTTTTTTGAGAACTTTATAGGTTGTTACATCAATTCTAAAAAATGATGTGAATGTAATGAAATTTTGTTTTCTCTGCATCGATATAACTGGACCTTCAGTGCAGAAATCTGACTCCCACTTAACCGATTTTTTGCGAAATATTTTACATCTTAACACTATAAAATAAATTCGTTAATTATATTGGCTTGTAGTAATCTTGTACTAGACGTAAGCTATTGTATGTGTTCCAATCACCACGTTGCCCAGGCAGGTTCTAATCCAATGTTAGAGCTTTGCACGTGTGACGCTGTTACTGGTTTACATGTCTGTGAGGTTTAACCTTGGAATGATGATTATGTTTCATATGCGTATACGTATAAACCTGTTTGCTCCATTAAGGTAATGACTTGCTGTAATACGAAATTTGCGATTACTACAGTTAGCAATGGTTCAAAGTATTTATAATAATCGAGTTATAAGATTAAAAAATCAAGTGTCTAAATATTGTGTTCTATTGTATTATGATTTCACTACACAAATTCATGGAAAAAAAAATTGTTTCGAACCAACCGTTGTTCTTCTTCATCATCATCATCATCATCGCTCAACCTTCAGCCGATCGCAATGACTGAAAGGGACAAGTCCCGATACACCGAAGGGAGCCTAATTAAAGGGAGGAGTGTAGGTTCCTGGCAGAAAAATGGCAAACAAAATCAGCGTATTAAATGAGATCGAAATATGAAATGCAAGATCTTCCTTCATCGTGATCGAGATAACAAACGCAGACCTTGTGCAGTTGTTTGCTCTCTTTTTCTCCGTGCTCTGCGCAATGTACAGTTTGCAATGATCCCTATCAGTGACAAAAGCTCATCACGTTCGTAAAGTATCCGTGATTAATATTGGCAGATCAAAGTATTTAAGAGCTTTACAACATTAAATTATTAGCAAAAAATTAATATTCCAAATAAAAAATCCAAGATTCGGTTTTTGCAAAAATTTAATCAATAAATATTTGACCGATTGGGCGACGTGGAACATCGGCTCATAATGAATATTATGATTTATCAACGCAGTAGCGCGCATGAGCGTGCAGCTTTAAACAGCAACGGAACATACAATGGCCTGATTAGTGAGTCGCCGGACGTTAGCCCGGCTAAATTCAGAAGTGCATCGGCTTAAAGCGAACACTTTAAACAGATAGGCCATTCAATGCGCCACAGTGATACGGCGATACGGTTATTAGTCCATTGGCACGTGAAACTATTGTGTCCTATGATTGAGTTAAGCCGCCTAAACAGGTCTAAATGAAGTACGGACGATTTCGGCTGTTTTTGTTATCGATATTTGAAACTTGCATTGGGTATTTATTATTCATTTACGATTTTGTCTGAAAGAAGAATCTCTAAAACCTTCTCGAAACCCTGAACTACCTTGGCCGGCATTTTCTAACAGTGTTAAAGAACGGTAGAAATACAGTAAAATCAGTATTCAGGAAAGGTTGTAACACTTCAAAATTAATATTGTCGTTTACTAACTTAAATGTCGCTCGTAAAGTGATAATTTAATGGCAATTTCCAAACTAGACTTCTACGTACGATTATAATGGGCCCATAATCCGACCCGAATAAAAGTAAAACGAGTTTTATGTGCTTTGAACATGATTTGAATCACAGACTTTAAAGGAAAATTTGAAAACAATCTGTTTCAAACATATGACTTGCACGTAAATTACTTTTGAAACTTTCTGTTAAAAAATATAAAAAGACAAGTACTTTATAGCGTTGGAGCTATGAAGAGCTTATAACGCATATTTCTTGCCAGAAAGCAGCCGTTTGTAGAAATCGAGATCGCTCAGCGAGTTAATTTCGATTATATTAATCTCGATTTCCACGAATGACTCTGCTTTCTTGTAAGAAATTACCTATTATCGTTTAGTAAAAATTAATGTAAAACGTGCTGTGCTCATTGATGAGAAGCACGTGTAATCTTTCTAGAATTCTCTTGTTTAGAAATTGATGTTAAAGCATGAACACGTAGGCGCCTAAAGTGTCCCAATTCTTTCCTTTCTTTTCTTCTATTACATCATAACGCCTAATTTGTCTGTCCGCTTATTATTTGAGGTTTCATCACGTGTTTAGATCAGATTTTAGATTTTTAAAGGATTCAATAAAATGTTCAAAGTACATAAAGTCCATTACTAATTCCTAATGATATGTATATGTTTTTAATTTTTTTAATACCTATTTGTCTGTCGGGTGACGCCCACTACACAATTTTACATTGATTATATCATATATATAACTAAGATAAGCTAGGTGGCCACAATAATAAGAACTGTGTCCCTAGAATTGCTCCTGTCTAGTAACTTCCATTAGACTAATTATCGTGCGTTGTATTTTTTTCGTTCATTTTCTTATGACATTGTTAAATTATGACGATACATGGTATCGCGTTAGAAAGAGGCATTTAATTACTCGGCAATGAATGCACCTCTCTGCACTTCATAAGAACGAGCAACAAGATTAAGAACAACCGCTCCAAGCAACAAACGACTATTTAATTCAGCAACACGCAACACCGCACCGGGGGCGGCGGGGCCGACACGCGCGCCGGTGTCGGGCCGCCGCGGGAAGACACAAAAATTTACATTTTAATAAGAATCGATTAAGAAAATCAAATCTGCAGTGCGTCAGTATGGAAACATTTCGTTGACGCCCGAATCAAAAATCGCTTTAACCGCCCCTCTCGGCGAAGGGCGGCTCGGGGGCGCCGGCGGCGGGCGGCGGCGGTGGCGGGCGGCGGAGAGGGGAGGGCAGCCTTCAGGGGAAGTGACGACGCCGAAACATTTATTATTTCAGACGTATCACTCACATGCAAAACAAACTCGCGCCGATCCATCAAAAAGTTGGTTCTCCCTCGCTGCGGGCGCGCCAATCGTCTGTGTAAGTGGGCCCGGCGCGTTGTGATTCCGCATGTGCTGTGGATGGTCGCGTCTGATATCGATTTGATAAATTTATTGCGAACTCGTTTGACTGGGTAAGGAGTTCTTAAGACGCCTTATCTATTAATCTCTGCTATACGTTATATCTCATTCTTCATTTAAGTGAAAGACATCAAGTCGATAAGTGCGCTGTGAAATAGAAAACTGTATTAATAAAGAGAACAGTACACACAAATCGACTCTTTGGTTATTATGATCGCTATTTTCTACATTATTTATTGCACGAATTCCTTATTTGTTTCATGAATCATTCTCCTTAAGTAAGAGGGAAGTTACCTTTAAAAATGTTCTACGAATTTCATTATATCATTAATTTTTAAACTGAAAGAACATCAGAAATGGAGTCCCTTCTTACATTTCTTGTCAGTAACCGACAAGAGATTAAAGAGCTGTGCACTTTTCCTGAGGCTTACCCTCTTCTGTGATTCCGACCACTCCGTGGCCCATTAGCGTTCTGACAAGGAAATGAATAACATTATTGTGTGCCGGCCGATGACAGCTGCTCGGGCTCGGCGTCGAGGGGCTGCACTGCCGAAACACTACGAAGCCATTCGTTAGTCTGTTGATTATTACAATATTTTTTTGAACTACACTTTTTTTGCGCTGAATGATAGAAGTAATGAAAAAAAAAACTAATAATAAATTGCGTGCAAACTATTATTTTCGTTTCTTAGGCTTAGTAACGTAATTTGTAATATTCCAATTTATTGTAATGTTTCAATGATATAAAGTCATTACTTTGCGTGCAGTTATTTCATTTTTTGTGCAAATAACATCAATATTAAATTATTTAAGCAAAACTATGGCAGTCTAAATAGTCCAGCACTCGGTACGCCTGTCCGCGACGCGAAAGACGCGGGCTAAGTCGCCCAGTTGACTCTATTATATGCTCTTCTGATTGGCATGCGCACTGAGTATTGCGTGCCGTTTGCTCTGAAGAAAAAGACAAACATCGTGATGAAATACGCTTGCTAAAGAAAGTTGAATAGAATTTCCGACGATACACACCGGCTCGATTACGGCCTTTTTTTTAATTATATCGATTAAACTATTTAAATTAAAGGAGTGCCTGATACGCACTAGATCGATGCTGGGGGAGATTTCTATTGCATCACGGATCATACATCACAGTAATGACAGTTATTTTAAAATTGGAAAAAATTAAATAAAACTAAAAAGCAAGTAAGCTAAACTCCAAAAAAATACTAAACGCAAATCGAGGTCTTTGAAATATATCATATATTGTAATATTGTATATTTATACATATATATATTTGAAATATAACCATAAGCAATTAAATGGCGACTGAAAGTCAAAAGTACGATCTTCAAAAACTATTAAATTAAATCTTGTTATATGAAAACTATCATTGATCGGAGAAGATTAGGTAATGTTGAAGTTTATTAAATGGTAAGCGCTGAAAACGTGTCTTTCAATAATCGAATGATTGATTTAATTCGATCAATCGAAAACTAAACATTCTCCGGCAAAAAAAAAAATTACAAGACGACAGAACCCCATCGTCGCTGTTGAGAGATCGATCTCTCCTCACGGTTTACACAAACGTTTGTTTATAACCTAGAAATCGATTTCTCATCGTAACTTCATTAATCAAATCAACGCCCGACTATCGGACGTAAAAAATAATGAAGGAAGTGGTGTAGAAATATGGATTGTTGCCGCATCGTTAACTGTATCTTATTAGAGGATCAGAGATAAGTGCGTTTCGAACGTGACGATTCCTTTTGTTGCATTCGATTCGTGTTTTTTATTGAAATCCCATCTCATTAAATACGAATGACCGCTGTGCTTATAGAAAATTTCGTTTGTGAGCGTTATTGGTATACTAAATGACTCGTTGAAGATTCTCTCCCTGACCTCGTCTGTACCTGACCCTTGTCTTTATCGCCCAAAAAATCTGTCTCACTTTACCAGCGAATCCAGTTACGCCGATTTTAGATCCTTGGTAATGTTTGGCCACGTGTCGGTTGTTACTAATGTTTTCTATCATTCTTCGCATTCGGAATGACCGAGACACTCCTAACGAGGCATTATTTGTGTCGTCTCAAAACACCTACGCACAATCCATTTCGCATTTCGACGAATACATGTACGATGCACGTGCACGAATATGTTTACTCGCATATACTCCTCGCGTTCTTTATCGAGTCGCATCATTCCTGCTACTCACCATAGCAATTTTAATTTTGTTTGTGTGCAACTTCTGCTCTTAATACTTTACGATACTACTTGATACAAACTTAGTATTAAATATTTACACAATATTACTGGTTTTACTTGAGTTTTGCATACTTTAAGCATTGGTTAATTTTAAAATTACAAGTGATAGTTTTAATGGATCCTATTAACGATCCATTAAAATAGTAGAAATTCATGATAGCTCAAAATCTCGTAACGGTGCAAAGTGGAATATAACAATAAAATTGCATAATTGACTGATATTCTTTCTTTTGATTACATGAAGTATCAAAATATCTTATTTTTATCATTAATCTACTTTGATCAATAAAGTATTTTTATGTTAGATTCTTTGACACTTGTACTGGTGATAAACATCAGTAACACTTTCTGTGCAGAATTTATTCCAATATTGTTTTTACGAAAACTAAGTACAAGGAGCAGTTTTCCCAATCCAAAGTATGTATTGGGCAAAGCTAAAGTCTATGGTAAGCGATGTGTTTATTACAATCTGTAATCGTGTTTCGACTTCGGTGTGAAGTTTTTTTTTGGGAATAAAAAACGTACTTACAACGATATCCAAAAACTTAGAAACTCAATAGCAGGTGATATTTGTAAAACCCTTTACACTTTATTAAAATAAATGTTGAACGAAACGACTCTATTTCGAAGGCGAGGATCATAGAGCAGTGTTACATGACAAAACATCTTAGAATACACAATACCTTTGACATGAATTGGTTTCATGCCTACAACACCGAAATTTAGTAAAGGAAGCATATAAAGTATTAATTAGTTACATATTAATTTTCAAATATTTTATACCTATTTAGTAAATATAGAGCATTTAATTTAATAATAAACGTTAGTCGAAATTTATTAATAAAAAATAAATACGTAAAATATCACACAAACAGAATCTATGCTTTGTTAAAGATAAGTAAAGTTTTTAACAATCCTATCAAACCGCGTCTTATTTATTTGTAAAATATTGTGACGAAAGTATAATATGTTGTTTTGATTTTCTATATTTGCAGCAAAAGTTAAGAAATTATTCATAAATTAATATTTCCTTGAATTTCCTCTTTTTACATGGCACTGGTAACAGTATTCCACGAATGAAATTGTATTAACTTGAAAAGTCCAATAATTGTTTTAAATAATTTCACGATTCATGTTGAATTAGTACTTATAAAGGTCATATAAAAACCTTTTACAATTAATAACTTATTTCCCAATTGATAAGTGTAAACATACAAATAGTTGTCCTTCTGGAAGTCATGTGCTCTTTGATAAGGGGTCGGATATCGGAGGGTTGTTAGGGCTAAAGCAGCCACTTATTATGTATGTTACATTTCACTTTCGTTGAACTCATTTATATTTAAATTCGGGGAAAAATTGCTTGGATTCAAAAATTGCAACCCTTTGAAGAAATTATCTTCGGTGTCGGCTGCGGAAGGTATAACTTTTCAAATAACCTTCCTTTTTGATGTTTTTATTTTTATTTTGATGGTAGAGGTAAATATGAACTTGAGAATATGCTTTTAAATGAAGTTGTTTGAATTTTGTATTTTCGGATGTTGTATAGTATTATAATTTGATCATGCATTTTGGATTGATATGAATTAATGCATTGAATTTAACCAGTGGATTAATTAGTATTTTTCTTTACACAACAAATAAATTTTTGATGTAAGTTACGCTTTAGTTTAGAATCTATATATTCATATATTTTTTTATATAAATGTGAATTTTCTATTGGGATTTTTTTTTTTAATATGTACTACGACATACTTAATATTTATTTTTAAGATATCCACAATTGATCTTATAACATCTTCTAAGCGACGTTTCTTTATATTACACTTTCTAATTATCTTAATTATCGATACAATAACCCTTATGTTAATTTAATTATTCGATGCATAATAAAAAGCACGTGTGGATTATTCTTATTCTTCTAACGGTTTATTCTCATAAATTGTGACTAGCATCAATCAAATATATTAATTTCGCATTAATAACACTAGCCGTCGCCCCGGCTTACAGACAGCGGGCTACCATCAAAGTATCATAACTCACAATCAAAGAAAGAATCCACGAAATGGGGGGTAGTCAGAACATCCGGCATACAAAATGATTACACACCGTCTTGATCCTCACACAAAGGACTCAGCGGGGCACTTTTATATTGTGCAATGCTTTGTGGCTGTTCTCCCTCCGCTGTTATTGCTACTGAATGATGGAATTCTTGAATAATTCGGTAGCGCAGTAGATTTAAAAACTACTGTTTTTTGTTGGATGTTTTCAAAATAATGTTGTTGATGAATTTTTGGTTCGTAAAAGAAATTTTGTTTTAGAATTCTTCAGTGGATTAGTGTGTGCGTATTATTAGTAAATAATTTATAGCATAAACTAATCCACGTATAGTTCTAAAACAAAATTCTATTCACAATCCAAAAATTCTACAACGAAATTATTAAAGAATGTCCCTCTAAAACAGTAAGTTTTTAAATCTGCTACCTCACGTTAATGACAGTATGTGATTAATATCACATGTAAATAATTTATTTTATCTTATTCTGTCATTATTGCGAAATGGGAAAATATTTATATAAATCGGTAGCAGTAGATTACAAAACAACAAAATTTTCAAGCAATTTTATAACGAAACACGTATTCTAGATCGTTTGTTAAAAATCTTTTTAATCTACCACTGGAATAACAAAGATAAAGTCACTATTTCTTATTTAAAAATTCAAAGCTGTTTCTTGTAATATGCTCACGGTTAGTTCTTTTGTTGCAGATTACGCGACGAGAGGAGCGACATGGACCGCGCGATGGCCCTGGACAAGGCGCGCGAGGGCTCACATAACGGTCAGTGGCCGCTGTACACCCCGCACTGCTTTATAGATGATTTTATTTTTGAGCACTACCACCTTTCACCTTCTTTGTTAGTGCTATCATTTGCTATTACATTTCATAAGAGTGAAGTTACAACTTATTAAGTCAGTGCTTACGTTTTTTCTTGTACAAGAAATTAGGAACGATCCGTGCGGCCTAGAGATCAAAATGGGACTTGTTTAAAATTTTGTGTCTTCGATTCACAGTTTCAATATATTTGTTTTTGATCACATCCAGTCATACTCGTGTGTGCGTCCGTTATTACCCATTTAAACATTTATCATAGTTTGATATCATGAAGTAATAAGCGTAGTAAGACTGTATATCCGTCTTGTTTCACTGAAATTCAATTTATTTAGAAGTATTGACGTTCACTAAATTCTTAAGAAAGAAAGAAAATGTATTCGCTTTGGACGTTTTGAGTGAGCTCTAGATAAAATACTATCGGAAGGTCTCTTATCGACAGGTTCATCGCCAGGCCACAGCCCGGTACTGAACCTCTCGAAAACGGGGTCGTCGGAACGCACAGAGCGGAACGAGAGAACGGAGCGCGCCGAGCGCACCGAGGGCTCGGCCAGCGGGAGAAGTTCCGCAGCATCCAGAAGGACTCCTCAGCCGGCCAGGCTGCCCGCGGGCGCGGCCGGCTCCCCCCACTCCCGCAGCGACAGCGACGCGCAGCTGTCCGACCAGGACGAGAACAACGACAAAGACGAAGACGATGGTGAGTGGTGCGAAAGGATATGCACGACCTTTTAATACCACTGGAGTCATTACATCCGAAGTAGACGCGAAACATATGATACAATTATTTCTTGTATTGTATTATATTTATTGTTACGTGCGAGAATAGTTTTTTCATTTAATGGTGACTTTGATTATGTTTCGAGAAGGCCATTATATTTTGCATAATGATTGCAACAGATGAAATATTAAAAAACTTTTGTGGCGTTACGTTGTTAATGACGATTTTCTGTAATTGTAACATTTGGTTTTTGTTTTTAAATTTAATGCAATTAATATTCGATTTCTGTTGTTTTAATCTATTCATAAGAGAAATAATTAGTACTTTACAAAAACCTATTTAGATTTTATTCTAGAGCAAGCATAATCAGAGTATTTTGATTATATCGTTGTTTAGTTTGGTAATTATGTTCTGAGCAGATGATTCATACTACTTTATAGAAAATATGTCTGTATTTACAACTATTCACCATCATGAATTTTTACAAAAATGTTAATTACTATCGTTTTAAACTAGGACACGATTCATACCTAATTCATATATGGAATTATTAGATATATCGTATATTGCCTTATATAAAAGATAATAGATATATTACTAATATTCCTAAATATAAACGTTGCCATGAAATAACCAGTAATTACCTGCGACACGGTGTTTCGCATCACGTGTCCATCGTAATAGTCAATTTTCTTCCGATGAAGTGCAGCGGGGCGCCCGCGCAGAAGCGTGTGGATCAAAATGGCACGACTAGGTCGGTGCGGGCGCTGCACGTTCTCCGATGTTAAGCTGGACTCCATATTTATAGATTCTTAAGTTTCAGAGTCCATAATCTCGTAATAGTCAATCGCTAAAATTTATTTTTGTTCCAGTTAAGCTTTTGCACGTTTTGGTAATCAAGCGAACAATAAGCTCGCTAGGTATTGCATAAGACAAAATAATTGTGTGGTATAATTTACAAGGGAAATTATTGAACGTTTTCAGTTGCATGAAATATCAATAAAATGATTTATTAAGTAAAATATTTGTTGTTTTATATTTATTTTACATCGTGTACGAAACATAGTTACGGAGAAATATAAAAAAAATGTCAGTTAACAAGTTTTTAGTTGACTATAACTTTCGATTAGCTTCAACGATATTGGATATTGGTTCAGATGAGTGGCGCGGTACGTGTACAAGAAGGCATCCAGTTTAAATGTACGTCTAGTTTTACGGTGGCGCTTTAAAGTTGATCAGCACATCTGGTCACGCGCAGAACCTCTGAGCAGTATCAGGCTGAGGCCGCGCCGTCACGCGCGCCCGCGAGCTCCATCTCCAGCCTCCGCGCGCGCCGCCCCAATCGACCGACGTGATAAGCTTTCACGACTAATTCAGAGACTAATACTTTAGTAAACCATTTTCAGGGATGTCTTGGGGAGATATTGAATTCACTTTTTTATAAAACAATTGCGTAACATATTTCGAAGCGCCGATATTTTTATGAGTGTGTACAGATACTTCTATATGCACGAAATAGTATATTAGGGCGTCGAAATTTAAAATAATGTATATAAAAAAAATAAAAATAAAAAAAAACATACAGAAATAAATATTTATCATATTTTAAACACCATAAATTACGTTTAAAATCATAAAATAAGAAAATAGAAAATAACAATGTCTGACATAGTTATTAAAGCACGCAATTTTGAAAATTAGGGCTTTGTACACATTATCAAAAAATTTGGTGAAGCCAAATGTGCATGCCTTAAACGCTCGTGACATATGTATATCATTTAAATTAGAAGTTAATGATAATATATGAGCTTTTCACCAAAAATCCTTTTTTGAAGTTCTTCAAAACTTTCCCGAAGTCACTAATTAAAATTATTATACAATAATTGTTATTAATATAAACCTACTACTAATTACACTGAAAATAACTGGAATTAATTAAAATGTTTGAAAATAATTAAAAATAAATTTAAAAAAACAAATTCTAGGACGGATTTGAACTCATATTCATCTACGCCGGGCACCCTGCGCATGCGACTTAAAGCTAAACAATTGAACTAAATCGTACAGCTGATCCTCGGGCGAAAATAGTTGTTTTATTTTTGATATTACTACCGCCATCTAACAAATGGCGGTAGTAAAAATTTATTTCAATCTCCATTTCAGATATTTAAGCGAAATGACAGATCAAAAGATGAATAACTGCGAGGTTAAAAATTCAATTACAGCTACTCAGTACTATATTAAACTATGATTTTCAATACAGTTATTCCAAATCGATTAGTGATGAGATTGAAAAAGAAATTAAGTTTAAAAGTTAAATAGTTTTTTAGTTATCGTGATTACACGGGATTTTCAGGCGACATTAGCGTACCTACGCTTGCGCTTAAGGCGTGCAATAGTATTGTTTCATATATCTTTTCCTTTAGCAAATATAATAGAAAAACGTTTATGCACAAATAATAAGGAATTCCGTATCATTGATTATTTCTCGGTTACGTTTTACGATCTCGTAAAACGGTATTAAAAAACCTGCTTCGTGTATACGCCGAGCTCTCACGCTTCAAATATAATAATAGTAAGATCCGGAATGACTTTATTTAGTTAGAACATGGAAATGTTTAATTGCACAATTAGAAGTTAAAACGTAATAACATCAATGTTTTTGTTTTTTTTTTAATTTTAATTCAAAAATGTTAGATGCCCTTAATCGTAACGGTGATATATCTATTATCTATCTTCCTAGCATTAAATAAAAAAAAAATTGATACGGAACTCTGTCAAATGCCCAACATCCGTTTGGCCAGTTTTAATTTCAAATTGTTTTAGAAATTGCAGTGACACCAAAGAGTAGTCGAAACAAAACAAAAAAGAAGGGGTACGAATAGAACATGCGCGATTAGTGTTTCGTATAACAATTTTGTTATAAAATTTATGATTTTTTGATAATGTTTACGCATATAAACTATTTGATTATAAAAATATTAGTTTATAGTGAAATTCAGTTAACTAATGATTATTTAAATGATGCACTACCTATTTTTTATTATTAAAAAAATATTACACTTATGCTTCTGATAATTTTTCTTCAATCTCCCCTTTATTTTCTTTATACATAATTATGTGCAAATCTTTCTGTTCAATGCTTTCAGAGAAACTTGACTTTGCTGATACCCTTTCCCAAGAGTTTTCTTCAGAATATTTTTAGAAAGTTCAGAAAAATTACTACAGTAATGCTTCAATATTTTAAATTTTCAATATTTCATTTAACCCCCACAATAATTCTTTTAATAAAAAAATGACTTAAAACCTAAAGTCTGTGATTGTCTAGAGTCTAGAGCAAGCGCTCTATATGAAATAGTCTCGGAGCAAAACGCTTGTGACGGGCCGAAGAACCCTTAGACACTGAAGTGATTCAACAAAATATGTTCTGTCGTGGCAGTACTCGTAGAATGTGAAACTTTAAAAGAAATGCGTGCTTCGAAATGATTTGGCTTGAAAGATGTTCAAATTAAAATAACATGTCTTTCTTTCAATTGTTAGTAACTCAAAAGTAATATTAATTAAATTGATTTAATAAAGTAAAATTAGTAATTTATATTGATTTCGAACATTTCAAGTGCATATTTCTTAAAATGTTAAAAGTTGTTACCGCTCGATAATTTACAAATTAATCAAATCTTTGGTTACAAAACATTTATTCGAGTACAGTTCATTCGGTCTGTCCGCGAATCACGAAGCTCACGACTGCGCGTTCTGTACCGCACAGCCCGATTGACCCAAACCCGTCATTCAATTTTGTACTCTATCTGCTTGGTTTTATATCTTAATATTAAACGATAATTCGTTTTGTAGACAAAGAACTAACTAATCATGCCTGTTATAGGTGTCGCAATATCTTTGAGGAATACGAATCGTAACGTCCGACGATAGAGTCGCTTTTTCATCGTGCGCTACAAACGTTCTTAATTGGTCTCATTATAGAGATAGTGTTGTGACAACGCCGGACGCTATCGTGGGCATCGACAATGACGAAACGCTCTCGTCTTCATTATTTGATGAGCGTTCACTTTCGTGTCAGTTAAATTTAAAGATAGATTAATACTCGACCGTGAGAATATTATCGGAGGTTTTGTTTTAACGGCCGTCGACTTATCGGACGGAAGGTCACGCTAAAGCGCGCCTATGTCATGCTCCCTTTCAGGCATGCATATGTGTAATAATAGCTTTCGCCCGCCGCTTCGCCCGCGTCGACACACGAATGCAATTTCGACAGACTGCTTTTTGTCCCTTTTGTACTTCATCTCCACCATATTGTTTTTTTTTTCATTTTATAATTTTGGCAGAAAATACAAACGTATCAAAGATTTTTCTCTATTACGTATTATTAATGACGTATTAATTAGATTTCGCAACGGATATACTTCTTTCAGACAGATTCGATTATTTGAATTCAGTTGAACAAAATAATTTAAAAAATTAGATCGAAGTCGCTAAGCTCTACGAAAGAAGACTCACAATATCTTTTGCAATATCGAAAGTAACATGTTTAAAAATCCCGATTTAAATCGGACAGATAATACAAAAAATACAAACACGCTAGAGGATTTGGGAACAAAAATTAGTAGAAATATACGAACACTAAATGTTGACCTAAACTGCGCAGTGTATTCAAAAACTGAGATTTAAATCAGAGAAATGTCAGACACTTGCCTGCAACATGTATACAGTATGTAATCCACCGCTGACCCTCGAATCCGTTCTTCCACTACCAACCCCTATCTAACGAATTGAATATTGATTCGAGAGAATTGACAGATATCGATCACTTACGCAAGTGTTAATATTTGTTATAATAGGTGACGCGGGGAGTGCTGTACACGATTTGGCCATGGCCTATGGTTTGACGCCATTAGTATCGTCTCCCAGGCGAATTCCAGAGGTAGCGAGTCATACCCCAATCTTATTCGATCTTATGCTGACTTCACATCCTGACAATTATGTGCTCTTTGTTGAAGTCTCATTCGCATCTTTAGATTACTGTTTGTTTCGGAGTAAGGTGTCTCTTATTCGGTCACTGCGGTCAGTGCCAACGGACAAACGCTGAATGTGGCTCTATAGGTCTGCAAACTGGGATAGAATGCATGCCATCGTTCCGTTCTATCCCCGTGGATACATTCGTCTCCGTAGGCGGGCGTACTTCAAATGCGAGTATCTTCATGCTTGACATGACTTTATTGCCAAAGTAGTGCTACAGGTCATGAATTTATATATCCTAAAGTCTGTGGTACCGATAGGTGAATAATATCGATCCTGGTTTGCTAAATCATGTAAAATGGCATCTTGCCGTAAGCAGGAATACCACCGATTCCGGGAAAATTCTGCACCACTGCAAGTGGTGGATCAAATGCCGATCTACCTAAGAAGAATTACAACTCGGCCTGAGAGGCGAATAGCGTTGAAAGCGATAGGCTTGTCTAAGTCCGAACCTATTTGCAGGATTGTCGAGACTCTGACGTTTTATCCATGAGAATCTCATGCATTATAGTCTTTTGCCAAGATCGTTCAAGATAATTATTGTTAACGTTCATTTCCACACCTGTCTAGGGAGCATGGTTCACTAACACATATTGCAAACGAAAAAGCCCATTTATTGGGCACTCTTTTCGCGTCGAACTCGACACTGGATGATGGCGGCACAGAGACACGACCCATTATCCGATATACAAACTCTACCGCTTCTGTTTTTAACAAATATCCGTAGGTAAAACACTTTTTCCCCATGATATCCATAAGCCGAGTGGTCCTAACGGAAAACCCTCCATTTTGCTTAAAATGTATGATCATGATTTGGCACTGGTCATGACTCTTGGGCTATTTAGAAGAACGCAAGTTAATTAATGACCATCAGTACGGTTTTTGAAGTGGCCGTTCAACTGTTAATTTTTTTAGTTTATTAACCCATTTTTGAGTGGACGAAAAGAGCAAGGAAGAGGCTTTGGCTTTTAATCTGGGTGTAGCACAGGCTTTAGATAGGGTCTGGCATATAGCACTTACTCTTACGGACTTCGCCAGAAATTGTGTAAGTCGATTGGAAATTTTTTCACCAAATGTTGTCATAAGATCGCAAATGATGGTATACGTTCAGATCCTATATCCGTCAATGCTGTGTTCATGAAGGCTGCATACTGTACTCTACGCTGTTCATCTTGTATATTAATGTTTAACTGAAAATCGGTAACGTTCGTTACTATGTAAATGTACTCTGGACGCGTACACAGCTCTATTAATATTTCTCGGGATCGTGTGATGAGTATCGAAACCAAATTGTGTTCAAACACACATCGAGACAGTTTTCGAGTAAATCTTAGAAGGGGGGTAAACTTAACCGTGTCAAATTTAACCCCTAAAAAATACACAACTTCGTACATTTATAGTTGAAAAATCCTCCTTTTTCCTTTTCCCTCTCTTTGGACGGACTCTTCTTAGCGCTACACTGAGTATCGGGATCCTCGGTGTTGATATATCGAGCGAACAGTTTGCGATCATATAAACAATAAAGTGAAACTAGATTCTAAAAAGCTTGGGGTGCTCAAATCATTGCTTCCTTTATAAGGCGCAAGTACGACTTCATTTGGAGTACTGTTGTCTCCTTTAGGTTGAGGTACCCCAATATCACTTTTGCCCTAGACAGTATCCAACGTAGAGCATTTCAAATCGTCGATAACCGTATAGTATCCGTCCAGTACAATCCACTGGCCTTGCGAAAAGATGTAGCATCTCTGTGCATACTTTATCGTACGTACTACGGGGTGTGCTCTGATGAGCTATTCAATCTTATCGCTACTGCTGATTTCCGTCATCCTTTCATTCGTCGGAAATATCATCAGCATCGTCTGGATGGCTGACTTTCTACTACCGTACATTTTCTGCGTAATTATCTTCTACGTACGGTAGGACTCTCAAATGACGTACCATCAACGGTATTCCCAATGAATTTTCACAAGGAGCTCTTTTAGAAAAGAGAGTACTTCTATTTAAGAGGCCAGCAAAGCACATGCGATTCCTTTGTGTTTGCAGGTGCCCATGGGCAGCGATGACCATCTACTTCCCGATGGGCCGTATGTTTATTCGCCTTTTATGAATTCTTTAAAAAGTAGTTAAAAATCTATACCGATACGTTCAGTAATTTATAATTGAAGTTTGGCCAAAAAAAATAGTTTTCATTGTATGCACTATTGATAAATAGATAGATGAACATACGATGACAGATGACAACGTAGATAGATTGTTTTTAAGCATATTTATTATCACTAGAAATATGTAATTTTGTCTATTGTAATTTTTTCTGACTAATTAAAATTCGTATAAATACAGTACATCGCACTAAACTCTTCTACCTTCAGAATTGCCTGCGAATGATGCAATGTGCAGAATTAACGCTCCCCGGCCCTTCATTCTTCGCCCCCGCATTCTTATTTTACGCCTTTGCGACGCTTTCGTAACTATTTTCACAGCGGCAGAGTTTTGTGCGTTGTACTGTACTATATTTTGATTTTATGGATCTGTTAAATAAAATAAAATAATTATAGATACATTTTGTTTTGGGTATTATTAAATAATATTTACATTAATAATTAATTAATTTTAATAAACTATAACGGTTATTTCATAAATCTCCTATTTTTATGTATCGTTTACTTATTTAAAATAAATTTTAAATTACAATTTAATTATGGCTATAAAAAAAAGATATTTGCAGCAAAATGAATATCTTTACGATGTTTATGATAGAAATATTAATAACATCTAAATGTAATAATAAATCTTTATAAATGCGTATCGAGCCGGCCCACTCGCTGTCGGGGCGCCGCGAAGGGCGCAGACGGCTGCCTAAGGTTACGTGCACACTCAACACACAAATAACGTCTCTTGTTTTTTGGTATTGTTTGGATTTCTCATCGCCAAAATCTTTAATAGAAGTTTTCTTGCATCCATGTGCGCACAATATATTGCTATGCGAGGCACATTTATAAATAGTGTGTAATATGTAATGTGCCTATACTGAGTAGAAACAACTTAACTAATGGCACCCATCATACCGGTATCGCACAGGAGTAACGTTCGGCGCGGCTTACTATAATAGATTTGTACCTAGAACACGTTAAAAAATTGTTATACCGAGCAGACTTTTCCGCGACAGTAGTATCGAACTTGCTCCGTTTTAACCGCTTTCTCCGTGTTGATTGTAATTAGTTAAGATACTCTAGAAGCTTCGACTTACGATAACAACTCCAGCAGCAATCGCTGTTAAAAATATTTTTAAAGACTTGATAACCAATTTTTATCAAATAGAAAATCCAGAGACAGAGAAATGGCATAATTTAATTTTCATTTTGGAAATCAAACAAAAGAATCAATCTGCTTATTAAAAATTGTAATTAATTAAAATTGTATAGTTATTCCTACATAGTATAGTATATTATACAGCTGCACAAATTAGAAAATATTTTAAATAACATCTATTCTGATGTATGTTAAATACATTTCTTATTTTGTACTGAAATGTAATATAAAACGAATATCTAACATTTTAATGGTATTTTTGAAATACAAATAGATTTATAGCGTTTGGATATATTTTTTTTATGTTTATTTGAATATATTTTGACGTGACAACGTCTTAAATTAGGTTGCGGCTGGGAGTCACTTATGAAAAAGTGTAACGCTCGGTAACGTAACGATGAGTCACCGAACGAGAGAGAGGCCCGCCGAATGCCTTGCGTCTCTCTCCACTCAACTATGATCGGTCTGCCGCGCGCGCAGCACTAGAGAATTAGTGCATAGCTTGCAAATGTATTGCAAGTTATTGTATGTATATTTGTATATAAATACGTATGTATGTGTAAAGGTAAAAATAAAATTTTGTTAATATGAAATTCAGTGCGAGATTCTTTGTATAAATTAATGTTTTAAATATAATTCTTTGTATAAATAAATGTTTTAAATTGTTACTATTATTTCATCCTTCTTCCTACTATACGAATGAATATTCACATTAAAATGATTTTACCATTCAAAGTCGTTGTCACGTAAAACTTTCGCCCGTATACCGACTTTACAGGCAACCAAATTTTTTTTCGTTTATAAATTGTTCTCTGGCTTTTCCTATTAAATACACCCCTATTAATACGAATGCATTAAATAAAAAGTGAGTAAACCGTCGGGAGTCGGCGGCGGCCGCGTGCGTGTCACGTGACGGCGCTCTCCACGCGATGCCGCTGTTCGCTCCGGAATGGATTGCGCGCCGAGTGCGCGGGACCTTTTGGTGCCTCCGGTGCTGATGAAAAACGAGTCCAAGTTATCCTTTAAATGAAAGCATTGCCTAGTAGCATTGGATGTCTGTAATACCCTTTATGAATGTTATGGTTTGTCACATGTCGTACGTTATAATGATCTATGGAAATCATAAGGCTTTGAAATTAAAGGTTTCTTTGGGCCTGAAATTACTTCTATAGTCTACAAGAAACCTTGCAGGAATCTTTATTTGCAAAATACTTTACATATGTATTGATTGCAACCCAAAAATTGTATAAATCTTTTAAAAAAATGTCACTTGTTAAATGTCGCAAAGAAAAGTTCAAAAGATCCCATTGATAGAGGAACTACAATATTTTTTTACAATAAAGTCGCTGCTGATAAAACACGGATTTATAAAAAACAACACAATTGTGAATGCGACAACATCGCTTCGCAAAGAAATCGTATAAAAAACTGCTAGTTTTTGTGATGTCAAAATGCAATGATGCTGCTGTGATTTTAGGTGATAAAAAACCGTTAATGCCGATTGGTAGACTCAAAACTCGTTACCTGAAGTCATTATTATCGGCACACAAAATAAAAATATCATACTTCACAACGTCCATAAGACATTACGTCAATATTTGAATTGCTCAGGACTTAATTCTTAATTCTCAACAAGGTATAATACTGTTATGATGTTACTATTTAAATGATTACTACTTTATGCGAAAAAAATGACCTACATTACATTTTATTTAAAGTGAGTCAATTTTGATAAACAATTTAAAATACATGTTGTATTTATAATTTAAAAAGATCATTTTTTAATAATTTTTCGTCACAGTATGCTTCAAATGTTCGTTAATATAATAAATCATCGTTGTGATCAGGCGCCGAGTTGAGCGACGGCGAGCGGGAGCTGCCGGCGGCGTCGCCCGCGCCGGTGTACGCGCCGCCCGCCGCCACGCCGCCCGCCGCGCCCGACGCCGCGCCCGACGCGCTGGTCTCCTCCACCGAGACGCTGCTGAGGAACATCCAGGGCCTGCTGAAGGTGGCCGCCGACAACGCGCGCCAGCAGGAGCGGCAGATCAGCTACGAAAAAGGTAGGCGTATGCGATGTCGTTCAAGTAGTCCGGCTGTCCGTACTTCAAAACGAAGACAGCTCCCAGCCAGAGGGCCCCGTCCTCGGTATAGCGACTGATAGATTGTTCTAATTGAGATCGTTAAATATTCATAAAATATTTCAAATTAAACACCATTTTAGAAATATCATTTTTTACTACTTAGATAAATCTACATATTTATAAAATAAAATATTTCAGTATTTTTCTATCTCTGAGGAACTAGGTTAGCCGTTTTTTCGCCAATAACGAGACATAAGATTATTTTTAGATGATTTGCATGTAAAATTAAAATATGTATGATGCATTCGTCAAATAAAAATAGTTGTAGCTGTGAAACTGATGAATAACTGTAATCGTAGGTTAGCGGCAAGGATCAACTTTAACAAGGCTATCGACCTATTCCTACGCGGCCACTACTGAATTATGCAATACATTTATTGCATAATTCAGTAGTGGCCGCAATATTTTAGAGTAAAAATTAAGCAAACTTGTGATTTTAGGAAGATGAAAACTATGGTCTGCCTTTGACGGGCCGTGCAGTTTTCTCAAGTTTCTTTGTCTTTTGTCTATCCTGTAGATAAATATTATCATGTTATATTTAATGATAAAGAAACCAACTATTTTTTATGCCGATAATGAGGTCGTAATAAAAATTAAAATACGAACGTACTGAAATGTACAAATGTTCGACTATGTTCGTAAAAATATGTCTATATTTTCTTAAAAATACTTACAAAATAGATGTTTTTTATAAGCAACGCCTATTTTTCAACATGTTCTAAGGAAGTGTCCCTAGTGTATGGTCCGGTCCCAAAAAGACGACCCCGTAGGGAACCGAGATCGTCCGCAAAGCTCAATGGGCGACAAAAGCGACTTGGTACTAGGTCGAATACCTCAGTTGTTCAGTCGCTCCACGGAGAAGGTGCTGGAGTGCGGACTGTCTGTCGTCATCGTGTGGAAAGTCCTTGGGCTGTTGAATCTACCGACGTGTGATCGATTATTGAAAAATCGTCAATTAAGCTTCCCTTAAATAGTTTCCCGACGGTTACATCCGGCGATTTACAATAAGCACGCCGTTATAGATGCATTGTTTTTCAGTCAGATAAATGAAATATAACTAAATGTCACATGAAAATTCAAACATTTTTGTCTAGTAGAATAGTAAAATAGTAATCGATTCAGAGAACTCAAAACCGATGACCGTTAACTATGGCCGATTAATAATTCAATTTGTACCGAGAACGCATCAAGGGAGCTCCAGAAACGATTATAATCTAGATCTTTGCGTTAAGAATCGATTCCGCTTAAACATAAAGCAGGTTTATTAGAATGTTTAAGTAGCACTTTTAAAACCATACCTAGCTCGTAGCGGAATTATTTGCATAAGATAATCGGTTTAATACAATAAAAGCAATACGCAGAATAATTAAAATTATATTTAAAACTTTGATTATTGGACATTAATTGTTTTGTATATTACATACCAAACGTTGGAAGCACATAAATATTTTTTAACCAGTTGTTATAATAATTACAGGAAAACTCTTCTATTCCACCCACTTGGTTCGTACTTGATTAGGTTCATTCCTTTGTTCTGTTTGTACTCAAAGTGAACAGTACAGGCGACCACATTCCCGTGCTGTTGTCACTGTCAAATCACGATTTACGTACCGAACCTCCTGTTTCAATTCATATCTAAACAGGAAACTTGATTTCGGCCTGGCTTCATTTCTCTTTAAATCCTGTGCAAACAAAAGCACGTGTATTTTTCTTGTACTTTGGTCAAATGCACTTTTTTATCTTTTTCACAGTAACCCAAAATTTAAAATTGGTTCTACAGTTCTAATAGCGCATATTAAAATTTGGAAATGGACATAAAATTACTCGAATAGATAGAAAATAATTTAATGCAATTTTATAAATATTTTACACTAAAAATATGTACTTATCAATTATAGAATATTGGAAATATTAAACTAAAATGAAGTCTTGTGACAAAGCTCGCTTAATTTTTTTAAGAGGAAGGGGAAAGGGTATGTAAATGGTACTCAGTTTATTTTTTTTTGTAAAATTTAAGTGTAAAATATGTCATTTTTAAAACACTGTTCGCAGACTAAACAGAAAAGGTAGTAAAATGTCATTAAAATAATTTCGCTGACCTTATTAAAATCTTTTTGTCTCCAGGGGTAATACACTCCTTTACACTGTATGTATTTAAATCAATGGTGTATCGCTATATAAAAAGTCGTCCGTGTAACTTTTTCTTCGAAATGCTTCTGAAATATTTTTTTCACTATCTCTACAATATACGTCGTCATATTTCACTTTTAAACCTTCCTCAGAGAACGGCTTAACTATCAATAAAAAGCACATTAAAATCAGTCCAATAGTTTCTGATTCGTTAACGGACATGTAAACCCACATTCTGGTTTTATATGATTCTTTGCGCTTGCTCATATGCAAATTTAGCATCCAAGCGATATTAACTTAATCTCCAAGTTTTTTTGTAGTTTGTTTATGGAGTTTATGAAGACTCACTGAAAATATAAAATAATAGTTTGTCTAGTCCGAAATAAATTTAGTGTAATTGTGAATTCAATTAGTTTTTCGGCATCTCCTTTTTTTTGTTCCATCGTCTAACCATATTATTACAGTAATCGCCGATTTTGTGAATTGAAAATGATGGAGTTTCTTATGAATAGAATTGTTCTAAATAGAAATTTTAATTTTTTTTTAACCAGCCAAAAATATTCTGCGGAATTAATAAAGTATGTAGACAAATAATGATTGTTGCGTCATTCCAATGAGGCATAGCTTCCCACTATCTTTTTCCTATCGAGGGCTTTGTACATTAATCCATCCATACGAGATGAGGGCTGAATAATATGCAAAAAAATATATTATTGTGGCACCAATCTAAAGAAATTTTGGCACAAAGTATTTAAAGTTAATAATTGTGTACAGATGGTATGTTTGTATGTACTAAATAAATAATTTTTTTTTTAATGTTGTAATCTCGCTACTATTATGAAACAAATTTTAAGCCCATAATATAAAAAAAACCCGGCCAAGAACATGTCGTATCGTAGCCAATGTAAGGTTCCGTAGCCGTTAGTACAAATAAATGCACTACAGATGTAAAAAATATTTTGTTACATTTTTTTCTTTGTTTCCCACACATAATAAGTATAAGCACCTTAGCTATGTATGACTAGAGAAATAAGTAGGTACGTCGATTTTTAAAATAGTGTAATCTAAAAAGTACCAGCAAAAGAGCATATCTTTGTGGCACTTACGTCCTCTAGTTGAGAAGCGCATATTTACGGCAATAACTCAAAAACGGTATGTCCGGTCATGTTCAAAATAATTTTCATTAAAAGTATTTAAGCATTTTTTTTGTAATTTTTTTTCATATTTTTTGGACATACGGTTTAAAAAATAAAGGGGGGACAATTTATGCTGACATTGAATGCAAAAACATATTTTTTATAAATATACATTTTGTGATAATAAAAACAAAATCATTAATACACTGCTTTATTGAACGATATTTATATTCTTAGTACACTTTCTATTTATTTTACAAATTTAATGTACTTTTTATTTGGCGTTAGCAAAATTGTAAAGAATTTATAATGAACGTTCAAGGACTTTACAAAATTTATATTGAATTTTTTTTTTCTTCTTAAAATTTATATTGAAAATATTTTTTTTTGTGAATTCTGAAATCTTAAAAAGTTCTTAATTAAAGACGTTAGTAAATTTATGAAACTTAAGAGAATAAAGTTACCATGTGGCTTAAAAATCAGATCTATCTAACAAGTTGTTGATTATTCGCAATTACCACTTTTCTGACAATTGTCATAGTTTCCGAACAATACCATATGCTGGTATACGTTACTGAAAAAAAAGTTAAGTACCTTCTTTAATAATGTACCTAAATTAGTTATATATGTGTGATATTTGAAAACAATTCGTACTAAAAACTTGTAAATAATAGTTTTGATGAGAAATAAAAAATAAATTTTAAAACAGATAAATTAAGTATTTAAATACTTACAACGATCAGTTGTTTGATCGTTGGGTCGTTGCCGCCTGCTTTAATCAGTTTTTGATATACTTTTCACTCAAAACAATACTTTGCGTTTTATATTCATGTTTATAGGTTTAGGTGTGAATGTGGTGGTGTGAACCTCTTATTATTTTTTGTGGTGATCGCTTTTATTAAGGTTATTTTTTCTTTATTTGCCTTTTATTAAGTAACATCGACTCCAAGACATGCACACCGAACATAGAACTTCCTTCTTTTTTTTGAAGTCGGTTAAGAATGCGCTGTTCTAGCAAAAAAAAGACGTTCCTCCGCACCGTCGCGGGCGCCGCGCCTGTGCAAACAGGCCGCTGTGAGTTATGCGCCGGCGCTCTGTCATTACAGTACACTGCGGCCGGACAGTCTAATTGTTTAATTGATATTTCTACCGATGTTATTTATCTGCGTCATTCCGATTCGATGTGAATCACGTCGACTGAGCGACGCATCCATTTTTCGTTTGATTATGTACGGTTTGCACAAATATGTGGCGATATTTTGTCTCTGTCGGCTCTCATTGGGCGTTCCTTATTTTATAGTTCATGGATAAGTGTGTGAAAAGTGCGACCGAACATCGTGAATTATTGATATGTATTTTAAAGAACACAGACATTTATTAATCGGTCGTGGTAGCCTGTATGTACTACGGTATGAAAAGATAGGATGAAAGCGCATTAAGAATGATATTCATCTTCAAACTCAAAAAGGAACTGATTTTTTTTAGAGTTTCAGTATTGTATTAAAAAAAAAGAAATAAAGCCATAAAATCATCACAAAATATTGATCGATTGGTTAAGAGCGTTGCGTTCGATCCGGAGGCACAGCTATCGATTGTGATCACGGCGAGTCGGCTGGCCGTTGGACCGGGCCGCCGTGGCCGCCCCCTCCGCCTGCTCCGACTACTCTGTGCGCTCTTATTCAATGCTCTGTGGTCTGAGCCCTTCCATTTGAAATATTTAATCTGTGGAGAATGTGACTCAATAGTGGGGTGATGTAAACCTTACACGAATTACTTTTTCTTACAGTCTTTACAATACGAATTAGTGAATGACAATAATTGCGGATATTTGATAACTTGTCGGTTTTAATATCTATTGTGGGATATTGGTGAATTTGTGTCATTAGTTATTTCATTTGTACGCAGACGTGTGCGGCTCGAGCGGGTTCATCTCCGGGCGCACACACGGCGCAGGGTTCCGCATACATAATTTAATCCTCCGGCGTCTAAACAAAAGCGAAGACTCTCAATTGTTATAAAAGCTATAAAAATACGGCGAGGAGCGGCGCGCCGATCGTCAAACTCGAATATCAATATTGCGCCGCGGGCCAATTGTATTAATAAACAAAACAAAATGAGAAATAATAACGCTACAGCCCAACAAAAGGTTCCATTTCTCCCCTTCATAAATTATTCGTTACACAAAACGCGCTCATAATTCTCCCGCGTAGGAGCAAAAGTCGCTTGTGCGTCAAAATTTTGAAATTATGATAATAAAATTATTGTTGATGAAAATAACTTTTTTTTTTCTGAATCGATACACCCGACGGACCGTACCGTTCGATTTTTTTTCAAGTGAAATTACAGCAATCACTCCGCGATTCGCCGACTCAATTGGTAGGTGTTGCGGGAGGTGTATTTTCATCGACGCCGGCGCGCGTCCGATTCGTCGTGTCTCAGCTCGATGTATCGTAGATTATTTCCTCCGTGTGTGTATCATCACTAGTACTAATAATGACGACGGCCGATTCGAAAGATTACACACGACTTACGATAGCCATTTTGAAATGCTCGGCCGAGAAAGCGCATCGATTGTAATTTACGAAAGCGTACGTAATGTGGCTGAAAATGATTGATAATGTAGGTCCGACGAAGAGATTGCTGCAATGATTGCTATTGTATACAGAAAAACTTTAGTTGCAGTATTTCCATTAAAAAAAAAAACTGTAAATTACAAATTTAATTACAATTACAACTACAAAATGTAATTACAAATTTAGAAACAAATCCTGTTTATATTATAAATGTGGTAGTTTGTTTGTTTGAATGTTGTTACTCAATCACGATTTAACGACTGAACAGAATTAGCTGGAGCTAATGCCACAGAATAATGTATAAGCTATTTATAAAGATACTAAGTTTTGCTCGCTGCTTTGCTTGCGTGATCACAAAGCGAATTATTTACTGGTTGATTGATAACAACCACGTTCAAGAGAGGTTCAAGCTTATTCGCCGGTTCGGGATTAGAATCGTGAGCGGTATCGAGATCAGGAACAAAAGTGTAATACTGAGATCGTTTCATAATTAAAAAATTAACGTCATTACGTTTTTTCTGTGTAAGAATTTTGTTTTTTCTGGCATGTAATCGAGGACGGGATCCCAATTATGATCATGGAGGATAATGGGCCGATCAATATATAAGATGAAAGAATGCATTGCATGTCCACACGGACGCAGTCGTGGATGACTTATTAGCATTTTGAACGGAAGCGAAATCTAGATCGGGACTAGTATCTGAAAGAAAAGTGCAAAATGGGACTGAAATTCACAGAAGGAAATCATTGCGTTAATTCTTGATTGCTATGTCGGTTGATACAAAACGTGAAAAATTTATTCTATGTCCACACAGGCGGAGCGACGGGCGAAAGCTAGTTTGATTACAAATATTAACAGGTTTTAATAAAATTGTACATAATTTAATTAACACGCATTAAACGATTAAAATATGTACGTGTACAAACATATAAACTAACTATTTTATATTAAAAGTATCTATTGTTTAATGTAGATAAAAATTGTTACAAAGAGATATTATTTTACTCAAAAATCGCGTTCGGTACACAGTGAATCAACAAAAAAATATATTGTTTGGACGTTAGAGCAGATTGGACGTCGCAAATCTTGGAGGTGCGGGAGCACCATTGTATGACTGGAGCAGATTAGACCGCTATCTCGACGCGTTCGCCGGCTGTTTTCGCGCCGCCCCAGCACTCGTCAGACGCAGACAAAATGTTTTCCATTCCAGTTTTATCAGATAACGGGCCGGAGGGTGGTGTGAATGACGAGAGAAGTGCTGACGAACCGCCGGCCGCGCCGCACTTGTAACTTACGCGCGCCGGGGCGCGGCGGGGCCGGGGATAGCGCGGACGCACATATCCTTAGCACGCGTACGTACGTCTCGTCTATGAATATGAAACTAGAAACATCAGAATCTTAATCAGAAAATAGTAATTTTTTGTTATAACTTGCATATGCTTTAAACCATCTAAATGTCTTATAAAATTCTATGCGGTTCCGTCTGTTTCATCTGTTCGAGTGGGTATCGTAAAAGGCGACTACCAAACTGTCGGAAAATGTCGTGATCACCGCTTGTCGAATTATAAAATTTAAGGTTCGCTAATGCCTGGACATGTAGGAGGCCTGGACCGGTGGTGGGCGCGTCACGCCGGGAGACGTCCGCCGCGGGCGGCGGTCAACACTCCCACTCTCAAGTGCGCTTAAATACAAGCTTTTACAACGTAAAACCAACAATATACGAAAGCTCTTATACCAAAAACAATTATGTTATGTAGTAATTGCAATGGAATAAGTAAAAAAAAACATTTTTCAAACAGCAGTTTACACTGTTGTGATATTCGTTAATGTCAATACAAATGATATATATTGGCGTTAATAAATTTATAAGCATATTTATGTCATTAAAAAGGCAATGCCTTCCGTATGGTTTTTATTGAAAAATATTTTAATTTTATAAAGCACACACATCACCTGAAATACGTCATTACACATATGCATATATCGCAAAACTGAATGCATGACTTCAATAATTATAAATTATCTATTGGTTCCACTTAATATCGAATATGAAATATATTTGTTGACTACGAAATTAACGTTTTAATTTATTAATATATTTTTTTAGTACTATATGTAGCACAAACGGATGATTCCTGGAATAATAATGAGGCATGAAGGGTTGTACCCATGCCTTATAACATTGTCGAGCAAGTACCTACGCGTCTTCGTGTCATGTATTCTTGAAGTATTTTGATTTACAAATAAATATCAAATCATGTCGATCACGTCCCGAACGAGCGGCGCACGAAGGAGGTGAAGCATATGCAAACAGATTGTGAGATTTAAATTTTTCCCTTTAGAGAACAATGGCGCGAAAGCTCTCGCGAATTAAAACAATGCATCGTTGCTGTATCGGCGCAGGCGCATCACGGAGGCTCGTTAGCGGGCCAGTGGGAACTGCTAAAATATAGCACTTAGGATGAAGTTGATGTTTTACACATTTATGTATCCTTTTAAAATAATTTTCATAAATGAGATTATGTATATTAAAATTTAGTAATTAAAAATGAAATAAAATATTTTGTTTAAAAGCCACAGAAATATTATAATTTGGTATTTTAATAAATTATAGCTTATAACAGTACTAGCCCGGGTGGATATAGGCTGGATTTTTTTTATTTTTTATGCCGACCGATCACACTGTCCACCACGACCCCGATCTCGGCAGCGCTCTCGATTTCGATTGTAGTCTCGATATAAATACCGGTTCTGCCGTTTCTAAGTTCACGTGAGTGAAGCTACGACCAAAAATAATATCTTTACAAATTATAGTCTACGTCTTTTCCCAATAAGCTATACTAATAAGTGAAGTTTCATCAAAATCTTGAGAGTAGTTTTTTGTGTTTCTTCACAAATCTTTTATTTTATTGTATTCGTAGGATATGCTATATAAAAAGACTAGGATGACTTTATCCTGTGACATGTGACACGGACTAGATAGAAAAGGATGAACATACGGACGAAACGATAATGAGTCTTTAATTACTTTAAAAGTTAAAAAAAATATATATGATAGTAAACTTAGAGTAGAAAAATAAGTGAAAATGATTTTTTTGAATAATCTAGAAAATTTAGACGTAAAAATAGAAATACCTACTTAATAATACTTATGTCTAACGTATTTACCAAAACAAGGATAAATATAATTATATTTGTAATGCAATGTATTAAAAGTTAAAAAAAAAATTTGCATTTTACGGAATTAACATTTATTATTTTGTTGTAATTCTAAACGATTTCGAACTCTCATAATGAATACGATAGTAAACCCTTAAATACGTTAATAAGAACTGAAGAAAACCTAAAGTGCTGTTTTTTGAGAGCATTCTTCGACGTTAGAAAAATAAGAGATAAATCTGCTTATGTAAAAAATAAACGAGAAAAGAAAACTAAAGAACAAAAACATTCCACGCTAGTCCGGCGACACTAATTCGTGCAGACACGTCCACGGCCGCAAATGAGACAAACAAGGGCGGGCGCGTCATCAATAACCGAGTGACCGATCACGCAAACAGTCCGCCAATGATAAAAACTCACCAGCCGAGTACAAATACATAAACGCTGTTTGTACAGCTAATGGATTCAAATGATATGAAAGCTTTCATAGCGACCTTTGCGACGAGGCTGATTGATATACTGCAAATGGTTGCGCAAACGGAAACATGCAAACGCGTTGTTTCTGTCATGATCGATAAGGAAAGTAGACGCCACTTTATCGTGAAGAGTGGCTGGGGGAGGGTGTTTTTATTTTTAGATAACAATACAAATGACAAGTTTCTAACTTCGCAAGTTCGACTTAAAATCGCTTTGGATTAATTAAAATTCCAACATGCATTTAAGGACATATAAGTTTAAGCATAAAAAAATATTTGTTACTATTTTCGTACGATACTCTTACAGTGAAAAAAATTGAACTTTAATTCTTCCCAGACCTTTGTCGATAACTCCGCAGATATATAAACGGACATTTCCCCTGTAAAGTCAGTCGACGCAAAGAACGCGCACAATAAACAATTAATCGATATCTCGATTTGTCTACTCGGATTCGATTCGCTAAGTGGTATACTTGTCGGGCGAAAGCAACAAAACGAGGGGCCGACAAGTCCGAGCCGTTTCGACCTCCTCGAAATAAACTAAGCGGCAGGAATTAACAGCGATAAAGCTTTAAAGAGTAGCGCCGCTCTCGATTTATGCATCGGAACGGGCGATCGATTCTTTAGCTCGTTTTGCTCCGTGTCGGCGTTGATGCTGCGAGGACGGATCGGGCCTCTTTAAATGGCTAAAGAGCTTGCTTAAAGCATTCTAAATCGTGCAGTGATAGCTGCAAATGCCTAACGCGACCGCCTGCGAGGCGAGGCAGGAGGCGCGGATTTCAACGCTATTCTGTACAATACTGAGTGTTTTTCTATTAACAGATAAGATCTATACAATCCCCGAGAGCATGTAAATTTCACAAAATGCATCAGGTCAGTGTACAGATTATGATCGATGTTCTGTTTAAGAAGAGATCCGTGGTAACCAACGGGACATTGCATGCTGTGGAGCAAGTTTCGAACATATTTCGACAGACCTCCAAAAAACGAAGCCCGATGAAAAAAGGTGTAGTTTGTTTATTATTAGAATGACGTCATAAATAAAACATCATTGATCATAATATCTTTATGGTCTGTTCGCGATTTCGTTTTACAGAAACAAATTCTTCGGAAATCGATATTACGGTGTAAACTTAAACAAGTTTTTGGAGAAGTCAATTTTGCCCACCATTCTGTCCAATCACCAGTCCAATTTTCTGGGCGTTCGGGTAATAGGTGAAATTGATTTTGTTTTTACTTTATTAATTATAAAATGCGATTTGAAATATTAAAATTTCAACTGCACTTAAAGAGATCCCTATCGTTTTTATGGTTGGTATTAAAAATATGTTATAATCGCACTGTAATATTAATATAAAAGTATAGAATATATTCATCATCATCATTTTGAAAAAAAAAAAACATATGTATGATGCATTGTTGTGAAATCTGTTATTTTTTTTGTATCAAAATAATATTAAACCAGCTAAACTATTTCAATCCACTTTCTTTAAATTCTTTTGGATTTCCATGAAAAGATGAGCTGTTTTCTGATCTGTGATTTAGCGTGCTGATTTAACACCAAGTAGGATCGCTAAAGACACAGTGTTTGTTTGATGCAAAATAGCTAGCCTATTGTAGTTATGTATTATATTTGATTAGTTTGCCTCTCTTGGAATTCGAAAGAATGCATTTAAGGTTAATACATTACTTCTGATAAAAAGAAACATAAATCTGTGATTTCGCGTAGAGATGGACATTTGATCATAATAGTACTGCGGCTTTACTTACTGAGGTTTACTTACGTATTTTGTCGTTGGAATAGACTTACTTTAGAATAAATAAAACAATAGTGATATCAGATTTATTTTCCTGACCTCATACAAAACAAAGGGAATCATCCAGTAAGATATTACAATAAAATATAGAGTAGAATCATGCAATCGAGCGGCAACTTCCAGGCGACTCGGTCGTCGCGTAGACGCAGCGCGCCCGGCGGTGTAGGGTTTCCGCACGTGACCTCACGCGAGTGCGCGCCGCCTGCGCACACGCACTCGTGCTGGCTGCAATTGTCTTTTGAGACGTCAAAAGTCGCCAGTTCGTCAAACTCGGTATGCTCGTACACATCGTACGCAAGATGTTTGTTATCTCTTTTATGGATGATGCAAAACAAAGTACTTCGTGTATCGCTCAGTATTTTCATAACACTTGATGTATTTTCATAATTTTGATTGGCGTTTAAACACGTTACCATATATTCCATCTCTGACGATAAGAAACGGGTTTTACTCTCGCTATATACTACGTACGGAATTGGCTAAAGGTTTTTAATTTTATTGGTAACAGTTTTATGATAATCTCTCACTCGATGCGTTTCAGTTGAAGTATTTTTCCGAATCGATCTAAAAACTTGATTTCATGAAATAGCACTTCTGTTTTAAAAACAATCTGGGATATAAACAACGTTTAGAGAAAGCTTTAAATAGTCCAAAGTCATCTACCCTTTCAATTATCAATGACTAATTGTATATTTAAATTGTATAACCAGTTAAATTTTAGTTTAATGTTTAAAGTACTCAAACATTAATTCATTACACGTTTCTAGGACTGATCACCCAGTCGGCGGGAAGCTTCGCCTTGGCGATGTAGTAATTTTCTCAGGTGATGCGAATTCGTGAAATAATTACCCCTCGAGCGAACTTCGCCGGTGTTGTACGGCACGCCGGGGGCGCTCGCGTGCCCGCGCCAAATTTACAATGGAATTATTAAATTTTCTCCTTCGAAATATCCGGAGCTACAAGTACATAATGCTAGTCTTAAGCATTAGTATCTTGCACTGGTTATGTGTGTACAGAACGTAAGAGCCGCTAACAGATAACGACTGCATTTCTGGTTTTTAAACAAACAATGGTAAAATTATCGGAGAATAAATTGGAAAATTTGTTGTGTGAAGAAATGAAGCTGTTTACACGTAAATAAAAAAAGAACTAATATTACTTAAAACCTAACTAATTGATGATGATCGAGAATCGTTGGAGAAAATATTATAAAGATGGGCGAGATTAATTATTGATTTTTTTCCAATGTTTTGATAATACTTATCTGTTTTATGATAGTTTGAATGAGCAGTTTTTTGGAAGGTATTTTCTATAAATTAGTTTACGTCATAGTCCGATAATTATGTAAAGATAATAGCTGTTTTGTAATTTAGTATTCAAAACTATATTGAGTATTGAAAAGCCCACGAAAATATTACATTTTATCAAATCATATTTCTAAAATTACTTGATCGTGCATAAATAGACTACAATTACACTTTAATATTACAACTTTCTTGTATATCCTTTGTTAAGCATCTGTGTATCAAGATAAAATTAAATGTTAGTACTTTCTATCGAACATCAATTTTAGCAAGTGACAGAGAATAAAAAAAATACATTTCTTTTAATATTTGATATTTGAGAGCTACAGTAATATATACAATATTCGAGGTGGTCTGGCGGAACAATGATGCAGTTTTAAATAAAACAATCGTAATTTTGACGGTTTAATTCCAGAATTAAACCGTCAAAATTACGTCGGTCCGTAAAAAAAAGAATTGCTAAGGCAGAAGAAAATGTATAACACGTAAAATCTTATACGTTTCAAAATTTGATAAAGTATTTATGAATTTCACAAAATTATAAGCTAAAGAATGAATGCGAAGGTAAATATTAAGATGCGTTCATTCATACAAATTCTTTACATATTTTGGTACCTAAAAATCTGACTATGTTCCTTTGATGACTCTATGTGACTTTTGCATAATGAACTCTATTTGTAAGTTTGTGGTCTATATATATATATATATACAATTATTGAAAAAAATTATCAAAGTAGTATTTATCGATGAATTAAGGAATGTTGTTTGTGAAAAAAAAAACATTTTTTGATTTTTTTTGAAGAGCTTAATTTTAATTTATAATCTTAATGATAATTAGTAATCACTAATCTCTTCGTATAATAACGAAATTTGTGTCTCTATAAAGAATCCATTTTCCATTAGATTGAAATAAAACTGCATACAGAAATATAATGTATACAAGCAAGACACTAGCTTGATATATCGATAAGCTAGATATAACATTTAATTTCAAGATAAAGGATAATTAAAATTTTAAAAATAATAAGTATAGTAACCGCTTAACGGATCTCGATAGGAGATTTTTTAATAAAGTCATAAAATCCATTAATCATAACGAGATATTTGAGGCATGGTAAGTTTACAATAAGTATGTCTATAAATTACGTGCCTGGTATTTCTTCCGATCGGATCAGGTTTTTAAATACGCCTCTCCGCTCATAACGTCACTTGTCATTTTAACAGTTCCAATGTTATTAACTGACAACATATATTTCTCTATTCTATTCAATGACTTTGTTTTTTTTTGTAAGGACTTTTATCAGATTTTCATATCGGATTACATATAGGTATTGGGTTACGTCTAGAAATAGAGCATTCCTAGTCTCTATCTTTGTGCGTAGACTATGTCTGTGATGTGTTTTTTGTTCTTTCTTTAATCATCGCGTTTCATCCGTACGGTCTATGGGTTATTGTAGTTGCGTCAGGTTTTTTATCATTTTAGTGACGAGGCCTACACCGTCCCACAACCTTTTTATTTCAGGTCGAGGGGATCACTCCTTAAGATTACCATGATTCAGCGCGGGTCAGGACATTGTCATCGTGCTATCTGAGTTACGGAGCGACCGGTTTTAATTCTATTTAAGTAAAAATTAATCCATTGCGTCCGGATTCGAATTACGTGCCGTCGGATGTACACGCTCGACCACCACCCGGATACCCACTTAAAGGGAAGTTATAGCTAGCTGCACGGTATAAGTAAGCTAACGCCGTCCGTCGCTTCTGTCGCCGTGCCGTTACGTTTTGAAGTCGTGTGTGACACGCGCGTTACGATATAGACTGAAATGCGATTTTTGTAGATTATGAGCATTTATGTACGCCGTGTTCAATGGTAACAACTACTCACCTCTAGAATTATATAGAATACCGTACGCGTATTACAGCTTTATTGATTCGCATATACACTGCCAATGATTTACATATTGCACTGAAATGCAAAATATTAAGTGGCCCCCCGGAAAATCAACTCGCCGATGTTGTTAAACAACACGAAATATAGTCCCGCATTAAAACGCTAATCTCGCCCTCTGGTGGTCGGGGGCCGGCGGCCCCGGGCGCACAAACTACGAGATTCCCCAAACCGCCGATGCGAGAACTGATTTTAGTTTCGACCGGACGCAGTTCCAGGCGACCGCTACGATCTGTTCAACGCTCAAAAAATGTTTTGCTGCTATAATGATTCGGATTATTGCCAGACGCAGTGCGACCCTAAATTGTTAAAAGCATGGCAAAGGAGTACCCGGAGAACTGACCCCGGTGAGGTTTAATAAGCATTTCTTAATTAAATAACCATTAATTGCAGATATATTTTTCGTTATGTGCTCAATTTGTTTCAAATATAAAATTCAGTTTTTCCGATTCTAATTACTAAGTATTGCATTTGCTTTGAAATTTAGGAAATTGTAAATTTTTCGTAAATTAATTTATCTTTTAGGAAAAGCCTTTTTGAAATATTTTAAAATTTCAAGTGGTTATTATTGTATTTGTTCATATTTTTAAGGTCGTGCCATTTCAAATTTTCTGTAAATGTTATCTACAGCAGACATATTTGCACGAAATAAAGACCACAGAAAACAAATAAATTGTGTTTTAGACGTGGCAGCAAATAAAGTGGACTTTTAACAATTTCCTTACTGTTACTAGTAAATTCAATAAATTACTTAGACCATCATCACAATGCCCATGTTTTCCATTATTTAGTGCGGTCTATATTCATGCAGTTCAATTTTTGTGTTACGGAGTGCCACCACAACTGTTAACTATCTGACTCGTCGAGATAGATACGATATCAATAATACGGCAGACGGCGTATATTTCTAGCGCTGGTCGTATCCGCAACAAATTAATAATGTTATTCAATATTCACACGCCTCCGTAACGGAACGGCGCGTGTACGTCTTCAAAGGCAATGACATATGTCCTTTTGCAAACGTCCGATCGGATACGAGCTCGGTACCGCAACGAGCTCAGCAGTTCCCTCAGGATCTTAGACGTAATGCCACTACTTTGTATATCGTCCCGTGTAACGCGTCGTGTGTGTAATCAAATTTCAACTCTACGCTGCAAACTTCAGAGTTGTAATACAATATTAGTGTACGACAGTTAATACCTTATGATTTGAGCGACTCCGGAGCGGGGTAACGTGAGACAATCGTCGTAAACTTTAATAATAATTACATTCTCAACTCGGCCGCCTCCCCCTTCCTCGCCCCTTCGCAGCCCCTCCTGCCCCAGACCCGCGCAAATAATTAACCGCTCGGTATTACTTAGCTGAAATAATTTAATGTGACTCGTACCCAATTATAAACCGTGGAGGAGTTATATTTTTGTGGCAGTGGAATCCTTTATTCTCGTCTCGTATAAAGAGTATTCTTTGGTATCATATTTTTCAAAGAGAATTCGTATGTGAAATCGGTCTTTGGTGGCTGTGCGCCAACAGATCACGTGGAGAAACTGCGTCTATTCGTTCTAAAAACGAGTAAACAGTCGCCGGGCTTATTAAAAACTTGCTCTAGCGTCAAGCTTTGAAAATGGATAAAGCGCTGTATTGATAATTTCATATCTAAAGAAAACATAGGTAATCTAGTGATAGTATATAGTACGATTCTCGAGATTAAAATCATACCATTGCTAGTTTGCTGTAGAAAACCGTGAAATTTGACATATTTGCCCATGACGCTTCAGAACTTTTTAACAACACGAATGAGTTCTGTAAGCACATAATCGGTGATCCACCTACCATATGTGCGGAATGTACGTAAAAAAAACAGATGTTAAGTGTGTTTGCACGTACTTAGGATATATAAAATTAAACTTACTTTTACTCGGATAAAACGTTGGACTCGAGATAACACTACTTATGTTCCAGGCTTATTATTCCTAATGGTTTTCGGATCATACTTTTGCTTTAAATTGTTTTAAAGTCCAAACTTTGAACATTCAATATTTGTAAGATATTCAAAGCACTCTGGTATCGCGCCACTTCTTAATATTAATACGAGTGTCGTAAGGACAGCGGGTCCCGCGGGCCCGGGCCGCACCCTCCCGCCCAATTTACATACGGAATCACATGCGGAAATATGGAGCGTCGTACACTGTGATTACGGCACGCGTTATTGCTGTGTTGTTCGGCGCGCCGCCGGCGTCGGCATCGTCACGCGCGTGAACTTGCAGAAGCACAGCTCGTCACTGCGCGCGTTCAGACTGACTATCGTCGTGAAGATTTGTTTCAGTTACCTAATTAGTACCACATTAACGCAGAATGCGTATAAAGCAGTCAGTTTCATAGAAAATCTTTTTCAAGGCGTGGTGTTCCACCTACATTTACAACCGATTATATAACAATTGCAATCTGCATAAGTGTAATTCCAACTAACATTCGAACTCTTGAAAATTCTCATTAACTGGTAATGAAAATTTACTGCACTGACTTTCAGTTTACCGAAACGAATATAGATGAAGTACTGACGCTCGTTATCTCCGTGCACTCATCGGCCATCTCCCGAGCATCGGCAGGTATGGTAATTTAATAAAGACGATAGTACGACGGATAGAATCGCAACGAGTGCTAGCATGCACCTGGCGCGCAACTCCTGCGCCGACATTAATATTCTTTATATGCACTTAAATTTTTGTTACGCTCCCCGTACCGAATGCCTACTGAACTCGGCGAGGAGAGGAAAAAAATGAAAAATTACCGGTCAGGGAGAAAGGCGACCGCAGAAAGCCAAGAATAAGAAACAACTAATGAAAGCTTAGAGCCATACGCATAAATCTCCCTTACATTTTTAATACCAATATCTGAGCGGCCGCCGGCGCGAGGGGAGCGCCGGCCGAGAACGGGAAAAATGTAAAACAAATACGCACCGGCCGCGTTTATATCTTATTTAAATACCGCCAGATGCGCCCGCGCTTATAAATGCGGACATTTCTTTTTGGGCGCACCTCAGTGCCGGGCCCGCCGCCCGCCGCTCCCGCCCGCCGCGGTGAGCTTTTGTCTATAGTTACTTTCGCAGAGTTTTCTCTATACATTAATATAGGTCATAAATTGCTCAAACTCGGGACTTACTGTACATTCTTTTGAAACATATTAAAAGATTTCGCTATCAAATTCTTAAGATGTTTTGCCGACTTCCGCATAAATTATTTTAATTTATGACATAAAAGTTATAATCAAACTTAAACCAATAGATAATTTCAATAATTTGCTGACTAAAAAAAGCATAATTTTCATAAAAAAAAGCGTAAACAAACGGAGTTAAATATTGCCAAAATTGGTGCCAGGTATTTTTTTGTTGTAATGTTGAGCAGGTAATAATACAAAGTTAAGAAAAAACATAAATGGATGTTATGTTTTGTGTTGGTGAATTATAATAAAATCTATAAACGTTTATTTTTATTATTAACGAAAAATTAATTTTATAAAATTATATATTAAACGCATTGTCCATGCATGATGTAAGATATTTTATAAACGTGTTGGATGGTTAACGTCGTTATCATTATTCCACTTAACCATAGGCGACTAGCAAAGATTTAAAATTTAGACAAAAAATTAATAGTGTACATTTCAAACGCCTCCAGTGCACCGACTATCGAGCACTCCTTGAGTCGTCGCCGTGCGAGTTTCAAAAATTGCTAATCGAAACAATGATTTCACCCAGCAAAGAAATATGAAAATAATGCAAACAGAAGCAAAGTTACGGCACGAAAAAACATCAAAGGCACGCCTAATGCAGTGACGGGAGGCCGACGAGGTCAGCGAGTGAGGCGGCGCGTGCATCTGCGGCGAGCGCGGAGGTGCCGCGGCGCGGCTGCGTCTACTCACTTCACACATTCGGCCCCGACGCGTGAAGTGAAGTGGACGGAACCTTTTGCATTGTATATGAATAACAGGATTATTCAGCAGGTTTTTAGCTATTAGCTATGAAACTCTAATTTCTATGATGACGTATAATAATAAAAGTCAGAAAGACGGGATTCTCTTAATGTATGTGCGGTGTGTCATTGAAAGATGGATAGAGAAATAATCATGCGTAAAATAACGCTAAGAGTTTAATGGTGTGATAGTAGTTAGAATAGAATTAGGCAAATTCTGCTACGTATGGAAGTAAATTGACGAAAAAAATTAGCAGAGAAAATGTTTGGAAAGAAACTGTGTACCTACAAACACTTAAGTAAATTTAAAATGTTCGCATATTAACGAGAGATTAGATTTTAAGCGCTCTAAACCGGACAGTTTGTATGAAGAGGAATAAAATATAATATAGAAAAAAAATTGCATATACCGCCGCACGCGTCGTGAACCGGCGGCCGTTACAGGATGCTTCGGTGTAGACGAGCCTGTGGTGGAAATTGAAAAAAAATCGAAAGGCGTAGTTAAAGTCTGCGCCGTAGATTTTCCGTGAAAACGTCGGGATAAAATCATAACAATAGATCCGACACTTGCTCGGTATTGGACTTTTTAGGTTTATCAAATTAAATTTTATCGAGTTTTTCCCTGATTTGTAGTTTTTTGTATTTTCGCACATATTTACGACTCATGAGACATATTTTTTTTGTAATTTTCAATTTAGTATCATTTTTAATAGATTTTTACATATATTTCGCTCATCATTATATAAATATTTCTATAGTTTTACATCAAGTCCTCACAGTTCTTTTCAAGTTCCTAACAATGACACCCGAATCAACGTCATATCTAAACGCGTTCTCACGCTACATTAATTTATAATTTTACACAAAGCTAATTCACAACAAACACGCGCAGGCGCTTCCATTATCCTGATGACGTCACGGGCAAAATGAACCCTGCACGATAAACAGGTGCAGACATACTCTATCTCTAGACTATCGTGACCTCACTCAATGTTATCGTATCATTAGTCTTGTAGCAATTAGCGATTGAAATCTGACGGTATTTTGTAACGCCGAAAATTTGACTTCTATCACTGTAGTTAACGAGCCGTTTTCACGTTGATATCGCACCCAAGTCTAGCGTCCAATACCCAACGATTGCAACGGACGAAAAATCGTACTGAGTTATTCCTCGAGGCAATAGAGGTGACCTCACGTGTGTGTGTCGTATGCAGCGCTGGGTGCGGAAATACAACTACCACATCCAGTACAAATTCTGCTTTTCCGGTGCTATTCATTTCAGTATTATACTGTATATTTGAGCTGAGAAATACATTACAATGCACTGTAAATGGTGATTAAACCAGATTATAAGTTTCGCCCGTAATTATTGATGGTGCTCGTAATTGTAGATCAAAATATTAAATTTAAAGAGATTCTGACCTGACTATTTTAGATAATAATACGGAAAGATATAAATAAAGTCCTACTAGTATTCAAGGTTTCTTCATTATCGTGACCTAAGCAATTATCTTGCAAAAAACCTAAGTAAAGTAAGCAAGGATGGTGACGACGAGCTGCATGTTGATCATACAGTTCGTTGATGGCGTGAGCAGTGTAATTACGGACTAAAAGTACGATACATCATTTTATGTCTTTTAGTTTTTTGCTCTATAATTATGAAAACGAAATGTAGTGTGGATATTGATCATCGGTGATGATTATTTTGTTTTGCATTCGAACATAGGATCCCACTTGCGACCCAGAAATGCATTTCAACCGCCGTAAAACTAAAAGATCGTCAAAAATAATTATTACAAGAACCTCAAACGGTTCCGTGCCCAGTGGTGCCTTTAGTCCACAAGCCGGTCTTACACCGTATCGTGTATCTGCATGGAAAGTCGTGTCGTCTCATTAAAATAATACGAGCCCAAAGTATAATCTTATCGCAGCGGTCGCGCCCCGATCGCTGATCGGCTGCGCGTGCGCCGATAACGGCAGAGTTATTTTGCTCCGATACGTCGTCGGATGATATTTTTTTAAATCGATTTTCATACAACTTCATTACACGGTGTATCTTAATTTTGATTTTTAATATGCATTTATATTCCTCGTATAATTGCCAAGTGTTGATAGATAATTTAATAGTAATCACTGGTCAAAGGAAAATTATTATTAAGGTTATTATGAAATAAGTCTGGTTCCGCCCGAAATTAACTAAACTATAAATGTTTTTATTTTGTTTCTAGCGCGTTATGGAAGCGCGGTACAGAGAATTTTATTCCATTATTATTCTTTCAATTAGAAATTCAAAAATTTTCGAAAACTGATGAAAAAATGTATTAAGGTAGCACTAGATACGTTATCAGTGCAACTTTGTGAAAGAATTCAATTAATTATATTCAAAGAATCCTAATAATTAATTGCATAAAACGTTCAAAATGTAAAATGTTTAATACATAAATTTTATATTACAAAAGAGCTAGTAATAGAGGATCGCTGATTGTATAAACAAGGATATTAATTAAATCTTATATTTACGTACTTAACTTTATTTAAAATCAGTGATGTTATAAAAATATGTGCTAAACAATCAATGAACATTTATTACCAAATGTTATTTTTTATACTTATTTAAATGAAGTTATATATGAGTAATACGCAAAAAAATAAAGAAATACGAAAAAAAGATAATAATAATATGCTCAATGACCAAATTAAAATTTATAGATCGCCATTATTGGACGATTGTCTCTAACTATTTGGGTAATGGTTGTTGATGGTTAGACTGTGACAATTGACAGGCATGTCTATTGGTGGTGGTCTCTGGCTGTTGGTAAGGATGCTTTCGTCACCCTTTGACATTGCATGCAGCAGTTCATATAACGAGGTTTGAACAGTATTTGTCGGTTGTTTCTAACACTCCTTACGCCCTGGTGGATGAGCCTGTCTGCATTTTCTTGAGGATGTGCCTGATTGGCATGAAACGTACGTAGAAATTAACAATATGAGGATTAGCGGAATAAGATAATTAAAATGTTGGCACTAGCTTAGGTGTTCGATATCTGTCAATCCTCTCGATTCAATATTCAATTCTTTAGATAGAGATTCGTAGTGGAGGGGCAGATTCGAGGGTGATCAGTGGGTTACATTTTGTATGTTAATACATGTTGCAGGGAAGCGTCTGTCTGTATTGGGTGTATATTATCATTGATTAGGCTTCTAGAAGTAAAACGTGCCTTATTTATCGCCTATCTATCTCACTTGTGATGTATGTACGTCTTATCGGTGTAGCTGTCGTAGGCTATTATATGGAGCATTTGTGTTAATTATTACATTGCACTAGGTGAGTTTGTGGTTCTTGGGTAAATCCTTTCGCGTTTGTAACGTAGTTGTTCTTATGGTTCTAAGTATTATGTGCTTCGCAACGATTTAAGATATAAAAAACATATTAAGCTGAAGTTTAAACATAAATTTACAAAGTAATTTTTACGTACGTAGTATGTACACAATAATATGTATTTATTTTCAGTAAAAGTCTGAAACTACAGTAGCAAATTGTATCCACGCCTTTAATTTTGCAGAACTAGGTGGTTATTTATTTCGCTAAATTTGAAGATGCTCGTTGCCCTCGTTTTTGATCGCGCGTAAATTGACTTTTAATATTTGATGAACAGAAAAATAATTACTCGTTCCAGAAACGTACAGCAACTTCGACAAGCTTATAATATATTCATAAAATGTAATACCCGTGTAGGTACGATACAATCTCCGCGTCAAATAAAGTACTACTAAACATAAGGGTTTTTTATGAGTGCGCGTCGCCGGCGCGGAGTGCCGTAGCCGCTTACTCGAAGCGTGTACTTCTATACTCCTTATGCGTACGCGCATAGAGCGGAGAATCCGACGGGGATTTTTTGAGTGTGTAAGATTTTATGTTCTAAATTTCACACATAATAAAGGGAAGCAGTTCTTATGATTATTAGCGCGGAGGCTGCGGGATAATCCCGCGCCGTGACAGAGCCCGCGGAAAACATGTCGCGGCAATAAACCGAAATTACGATGTTTGCGAATTCAAAAAGGGGATGAAAATTTGATACTAGCGAAATTGACGTCACGCTCTACCGTCGCTACGGGACGTGGAGCTTTGCGTGTGTATTTGTATGTAAGGAATCGGCTTTGACAACGCAGTAGAGCTCAGCTCGTGAAAAAGGCCTATTATCATATCAATGAATATTTAAGCGTCGGCAACGCTTGGACGTCGATGTAATAGTTTTGAGAACGATATAAAAAAATCAAATCTAAAGGTGCTTTTTTCGAATTCTTCTTTTTGTATATCCAAACTGGTGGCGAATTTATTCTAATTTTTAATACGAGTGTATTATTATTTATATCTTTGTTTCTTT
Source organism: Eumeta japonica (assembly GCA_005406025.1). Classification (NCBI taxonomy): domain Eukaryota; kingdom Metazoa; phylum Arthropoda; class Insecta; order Lepidoptera; family Psychidae; genus Eumeta; species Eumeta japonica. The sequence goes on from BGZK01001857.1 coordinate 76,987, forward strand.
ATTAAATGTATAATTCCCACGAAAATAAAAACAAAACGAAATCCGCTTATTATTTTGATTGTAAATTTCAATTTTAATTTTAAACTCTTTATTCAGGTTCTGGCAGGATATAGTAGATATTGATATAAATATGTAGAGATAGTTAGTTAATAGTTAGTGAATTAAAATAGATTTTTCTGATCTCCATTTTGTAATTCATAGTTTTTTTTAGTACTTTTTTAGGTTTAAACGGTCAAACGATTTAAATTAATGAATTTTTCTTTTATAGATCTGAATATCTATTTATTTATATTTTCGATACCATTTACATCAATCTTTTGTTTTTATTTATATTTAAAATTATTTTTCTTTATTCATTTTCAGAGATCTGTTATTTATTCTTAATGAAATCAAGAATCCTTAGTTTCTAGTAAAATTACTATAATAATTATATTCTCTTATAACATTTATGTTAATTATTTGTTAGTTTACTAATACTGTTATCAACTACTCCACAGGGATTTTATCCATATCATTTACTTTACAAAATTCTTCGAATCAAATATTATAAATTGGCCATTTCAAATGACTATTATTTCTCGTAACCTTATTCCAGTCGTTAGTGTTTAATTAAATTTTCATTATGACACCTACGCAATATTACACTTCAAGTCATCAGTTCCGTGTTAAAGACGACCACGCTCGGGGTGTCCCCGCCCAAATCCCTCAAAAATCGGCCTACGCGTTTCCCCTCCGCGAGGTGCTCCGAAGTTGCGTTCCGCGTAACACTTAGGCTACTTCGCCAGTTCGGGGTCGTAAATCTGCGGCCGACTTTAATTGTTACTTTAACTGCGCCCGTCCGACCAGACGCACGCTCCGGCACCTCGATGACTTACGTCACGGGGAAATTTAATTTATAAATTTGAGCACACGTAGGCGAGTTTATTAAATTTGGTTGTATATATTAGGAATCAAGTGACGTTTACGTTTTATGATCATGAAAATTTTATCAGTCAGAATGTGTTTTGAACGAATGATATATTTATGTATTAATATGGGACACCTATATTAATATATTTTCAGGTTCATTTTATACGTTCAACATTTTTGTAAAATTTTGTGAAAATTATTTGTTTAGTCCATATTTACCATTTGAAAATTTTTTGTCTGTTTATGGTTTTTTTGATTGAACAACGATTTGACGGATCTTAGTGAAATTTGGAACACAATAAAAACACATGATTGCGCAAATGATAGACCATATATCATATTGCTTAAATGTAAGTATGTTTGTTTGTTCGACTTGATTGCAAAAATAGTTGATTGAATTGTAATCAAATTTAGTATACGAGTAGATTATCTCTTCTATTACGATATAAAATACTTTTCATACAATTAAATACTAGGAAAAGGCTAGTAATATCCAAACGAAAACCGATTGTTAATATCAGAATTTAAATTGAAATGGAGAGAAAAACGGGGACTTACATCGAGGAGACCGATATCGGAAACAATTATTACTAATATCTACAGCGAAGGGGGCGAGAAATGGAAGGTATCGTGTATTACTAATTTAATATTCTATAATTAATATGTTAACAAAAAAAAATGAACAAATACTTTTGTTTCCTAAAATAAATTAATTTTAGCTATTCGGCGCGGTTTGAATATTTACTTTTTTGACATTTAAATAAAAAAATTTAATCTGTTACCTGATCAAATAGGTTTCGTGAAATGGTAGATCGTTTCGTAACGAGGAACGAATATCAACAACCTACTCAATTTCAGGGAACGAGGCAATCGAATGAAAAAAATAAATTGCTCTTCCAAAGCGGAAGGGCGTAAGGACAGAAAGCTAAAATATCATAAGCCTCCAAGGACCCGCGACGAATTTAAATATTATTGTTGTTTTAAGAGAGCGCCTGAAATGGAAAAGAAATAGAATTTCCTCGGGGAGTGCTCGCGGAGTGCGATCCGATTTGAGTCGCGCCGCCTCTGGACCGCGGAGTCGGCCCGGCGGGCGCGGGCGGGCGCGGGGTGAACTCGAAGTGGGAAGTAATCCAAAACGAATGGTAACTTTGTACCCGAGAAGTGTCGTCAATGAACGCTGCTTTGATGGACAACGACGTGCAGATTATGTTTGAAAACAATCGGAAAATATCAGAAACATCGCCTTCGTTGTTTTACCTACATTGAATACCTAACGTTGTCGAAATGTTGTTTCTTTTTCAAGTTTAGGCGTGCTAAACATTTAAATGAGAATTATAATTGAGCAGTAGTAAATAAAATTGCTAATGCTGTGTTAAATTCGATGTTACTGTAATAATAGTCATTATCTCCAAATAACGCTAGAACGCAATTTTCAGTGTTTTACCTCTATCAAAATAATTCTTAGTATCGTATTTACCAAAAAGGTACCTTTAATGTCGTATTTATATCAAAACAATCTACAGTGTCGTACTTATCAAAAAGAAATCCCTAATATTGTATTTACAAAAAAGCAATTCCTAAAGTCGCATTTATATTAAACAAATTCTCACTATCGTATTTACAAAAAAAGAAATCCTGGATGTTGTATCTATAACAAAGTAGCCTCAGTATCGTGTTCGCATCGAAGTTTCATCGACGAGTGTCTATTATCGAGGCTCCCATATCAATTAAAAAAATAATTTTCTTAGTGATTATCTTACCTTTCGAGCATAGAACGTCCAATGCTTCAATCAGACCAGGAAATTGGTTACCGCGCGCTCACGGACACGTGAACAGCTTTATGTGCGAGCGTTTCCCGCCCGAGCGGCGTCCTCGGCCGCAGCGCCGACGAGGACGGGCCGTCCGCTTATTAAATCGCGTAACGTCGACTCTTTTGTTTTATGACTCCATCCTTTCCAGTCATCTGTCCAGTTACCGTATCATAATAATTGTCCATAATTACATGCCTCCCTTGAACGGCGTTTCGCTTTTATTGTTATTTTATTTATAAACGAATAATCTCTCCCGTCCCGCGCACCTCCCGCGCAGCCCCCGCGCCGCCCGCCCCGGCCGGGTTTTGAATTTGATTGATCCGATATAAAAACCGATTAATAATCGAAGAGGTGTTCCGTTTCGATGTTTTAGTTTTTCGTTAAGTCGTCGCCCGCCTCCCGCGCGACCCCGCGCGCGCCCCGCTCGCGCTCGTTATTTCGTGCCTTTAGATGTCGGCCTGGCCGATTGCTCGAATCTAACTTTTTTTCCGCTCGCAATAAATCACTCGGCCATATCATTATGAGAGATGTGAATTTGGCACGGTCCAGCTTTTGTTTTGGACGTATCGATTACTTGCCCATATTGAGCTGTTTGCGTTCCTAAAAAAAATATCGGTATATAGAACTGATATCGGGTTAATAAGAATTTTTTAAAGTATCGTAATTAATTGTATTGTTTATGATTAACACTTTGTAAGAGGAAAAAAAAATATTTAACATTCGAGACTGAACATCGCACATTCAGATCCTCAGATCGTCCTCATACGTTCGCCATTTGTGTATTCTGTGAGAATACTGTTTGAAGATTTAGGCAGTTATATCTAATTAGATAATAATCTCACTTCTATTAATTGAAAATATTAGACGGAGTAAACTCTGCTACAGCAATAGCAAGTAAATTTAATTTTAAAAATTGATGTTATAGATACATAATATTTATTAAGACTTAAACCGAATTTTCGGCCTCGAACTCGACAAATATAATTGTTAGATTAAAACTGTCCGGACTAATCAAGCATTAAAACAGTAATTTTTTATAGTCTGTCATTCTATCTATATCTAATGTGGACATTAAAATTGTATAGTCGCATAGTGAGTCATAAAGAAAATATTTTGTGTCAGGAGTTACGCGCCAGCTGACAGTAATATAGGGCACATTTGCATTCGCTCTTTTTTTTAGATCAATCATTGTCGTTTAATTAAACGTACGTGAATATCAATAAAATATACGTGTATGTATTTAAACACAACGTCAGTAATTCTACGGAATACATTGCAATGACTTAGGTATACGTAAAAGTAACATCATTTTAGTCAGAGAACAATAAAAAATCTTTTGAACGTCTTTTAAAAGTGTCGATTTAAATGAAGTCTTCGAGTCATAAGAAAAAGCTACGAAGCTTGAGAAATAGTACATGGCAAACGCGAAGATAGCGATCGGGGTGCGATGGGAGGTTGCGCCCGCGCAGACGCCCGGCAGCATCATACTGCTAAATGTGAACGTAATCTCGTCGGCGAAGACCACCGGCCCTCCTTTTGTTAGCAAATCGGGCGATGGCGCGATAGGCCGCGCGCTTAATGGCGGCCAGGGCTTAATTTACGTCTCATGTGCCGGCGCTTATACTCGACTAAAAGCCCATTAAGTTGTACTAGCCCGAAGAAACGTAAAAGGTTTGCATAGATGCTTAGAGGGAAAATTGTGAAAGTGTAATTGAAATCCACACTAGGAAAAAGACTAACTTTTATGAAAAGGAATATTTGGCTGACGACCTGTAATAATATTTATACACATCTATTCAATTCAAATCAAAATCAATGTAATTTTTAATACTTCAAGTATTTTTAGACCTTGCTAAGGGGAAATACGTTCGACAATTGATTTTTATGTCGCTCTACCAAAGGTGCAGTGGTAAAGCACTCTTTATCACAGACAAAAACAACTCAAACGGACTTTCTTCGCGACTTTTCGTGTGTCGTGTTTACGATATCTGTATCGGGTCCAATAAAGTATCTTTGTCGTCATTAGCGATTATTGCCGAGCCTATCTGCGCGCGCGCCTATCCTCCGAGCTAAGGTCTCAATCGAGGGCCGATGGCGCGATAGGCGGCGCGCCCTCGTTATAGCCGGCCGAGTTACCTGTTACAGCTTATCTCTGTAGATTTTTCTGCGACGATATCGCTTGTAGCAGGTATCCTGTACCTGAACTTATGGTTGTATCGAAAACGATCCCTTACTGCGAAATTAAACCTGCAATAGTATAATAATTTGCAAATTTCTAACGGTATCTAAAATCGATATAAATTGTGGCGATGACTTCATAACGATAAGGGTTTATTGATTTGAATTTGTACGTCTATAAAGTACAATTAATGTATTAAATCACTATTTTAGTTATTGCGAATTTAAAAATTGTATTTATTAAAAATGCGTATAGTCGTAATCAGATTATCATTATTTGAAAATGTATTGTAATTTCAGTATTACTATTAGTACATAATTCCTTATTTTCAGTCCATCGTATATGTTAGCTTTTCTGAAGTTCACGGTGTAGGTAAACAAATAACGGCTTAAAATTTCATCAAAAAGAAATTTCGTACTTTTGAAACTGTTTGGACCATTTATTATTAGAATCAAATTGCATTTGAACTTTGATATCATTGTTGGCATCCACTACATTATTTAGACTTCTACTAGTTTTCGCTTCCACACTAACTAGTGAAGTCGGTTAAAAACAGACTTAAGGTAAAACATTCATACACAGACACACACAAACTTTTCTCTACTTCGCACAATGATTTCCTTTTACGATTTTAATTTGTCTGTGGTGTTGCTCGCGTCAATTTAAACTAATTCCTTTATGTTTCGTATCGATCGATCTCGGTATTAATTCCGATGTCGGTCTCTATTTTTAGTCTCGATCCGGATCTTGGTTTTGGATATTGTGGTCATTAATAACTAAATGGCATTGCTATATTTTGTATAAAAAAGTATACTTATTACAATTCTATTTCTTCTAATTTATCTCTGCGCGAAAATTATTTTAACTTTATCTAAATTCACATACTTCCACATTTATAATAATATAGCAATGTGTGTGTGTAGCATAATATTATAAGTTCGAGAAACTGTAAATTACTGTCTTCCAAGTGATAATTATAAAAGAAACCACAAGCAGACCACATCCAACAAAACTCATCAGGACTTTAACGGGTGCCTATTTCTTGCCGATTAGTTTTTAGATACACGTAAAAAAACATGAATGTCACTGTCTTATAATTTAATATTAATTCAGTGCCGACGGACGAGTATAGTTAGGAAAATTAAAGAGTAGATATAAAATAACAGAAAAGAAAACGAGGCTACATTAGTAACGAGAAATATCACGCTCGTGATCCTAGGCCGATGTTCGCGGGCGCTGGCGGGGGAAGCTGTGCTCAATAATTAAAAGGCTTATGGAATAATTTAATGAAACAGTCCTCCGAGGAATAACATAACGATGTTGCGAAATCCAATAATATTGTTTGCCAATCTGTGTTGTATTGGGCGCAGGCGTGGCTTATAGGATCATAGAGCTAAAAAGATTGTAAATGGACAACTTTTTCCATAATATTTTAATATTTATTAATCTATGAATATATATGATTTTAAGATTCGGAAAGTAAATGGTTCCCATTTATTTTATCATTATAAACTCACGTCTATTTCCCAGATGGGTAGGCAGAGACTACAAACTTTTACATGGTACGGAATTTTGCATATCTTTCCAGATGTAATGACATACATTAATCGTGTCATGCAGGCTCGTTAGTTCCGGGTTTTTAAAATAAAGTTTATCACACAAATTCGCTTTATAAATTTGTTTTGCCATTTATGCCTGTTTTATGAATGTGCACGTATAATTAAACCTTCAAGAAATTATATTATATTGTTTATTTTATTGCTGATGAATGTAAATTTATAAATATGGAGCCATTAATGATTTGGGAGTTCTAAAGAACCTCGTAATTATTTCTTTAAAACCCCAATTATCCTTTTCAATTTCATACATAATTTGAAAAACTGCTGCGGCTGCATAATAAAATAAGTATATAATATATATGTATGAATATAAATAATAACAATTTAATATTCAAATTAAAAAACATACATTTCAGAGCCAGTTTTTAGGGCTTTTAAATTCAGCTGAGTCAACCGACTGAGGAAAGCTCAATAGTTCTTCATAAGTATCATATAATAATGTTAATATAATACTAAGTCATATTGTGTTACATTCAAGTTAGTAATATTGTGTATTCATTAAAATGAAATTATTGAAGTTTGCAATTTTAGTTTGAGTTAGAGTTACAGTCAAATAGTTTTTTGAATGTGATCAAATCTTTTAAAAATAAGAAACCGTGAATTCAATTATTTATTTTTCTAAATAGCAATGACGTCTTTTACGAGTGATCTCTAATATATTACGTTTAATATATCATACTATGATCTCGCAAATTTATAGTGTTAATGCAAGCGTTTTATGGTTAAAGTTTTTCTTTTCGTCACCAAACAGTTACTTCCTGTATTTGTTAATAATTTTAAAAAGCAATTCTATTATAAAATTTTATTATTTTCTAGACAACGTCCTCGATATCGACACGCAGATAAGATGTCGCGCTTTATTTTATATGACAGACGATTCTAATTCTCTGAAGGCATTCAAAGCCCGGCTACATTCGTAAGAATTTCCTTTGATCTATGGTTTCGCTCCCATAGGCCGTTTCGGTTGTAACCGATATCGCATCCGACAGGCTGACGTTTTTGGTATCGCTGTGCAAATAGAAATCCTTCTAATTAAATTTTGATTGAAATATACCCTTATAGGGTTTCTTCTTCAGTGTATAAAAAGGGGTTTGATATTTTAGCATTCAAAATAATATTTAGTTTCTTTGCCAAATATTTTTTGTAGTCGCTTTTTTTTTCCTCAAGTGTAATTAATTAAATAAGTATGAAGAGATAATGGAATAATCATTTATTTTGTTATAAATTATTTGATTATTACATTATTGCTTTAAACTGACGCCTATTTCCCAGAAGAATAGATAGAGACTACATATTTCCATTTCGTTCGATTTTGGTATATCATCTTTGCTTCACTGACATCTATCAAATTTTCTGTGCAAGCTCATAGGTTTATGATGTTTCAAATTTGATCCTTATTTAATATTTTATGCCACCAATCTGGTCTACGTAAGGTTTTCCAGGGCTACCCTTGCCGTCCTTTAACACACACACATTCGCTCTTTACATTTATTTTGATAGTTTATTTTTCATTCACCCTTTCCAGATGACCAAACCGTTGTAGCATTTATTTTATCAATTTCCAATAATATTATAATTACAATGTTGTAATAATTATCGTAAGTAATCCTCTTTTTAAAAATGGTTTAAAATAATACCAATAACTAACAATGACGTCTATTTCACGTCGTTAGAGGTGCTGTATTAAGATAATCGCACGAAATATGTTAACACTACCTGTAACATTTTTATGACATGAATTTTTTGCAAAATTCATCTCAAAGTCCCGCCGCGGCTGCGCCGTGGCAGTCTCCGGCGCCGGCGCGGGGCCGCACTCGCGCGCCGCCGCCCGTCCCGCGTCACAATATAATCAGGCTGACGTAACGCACTAGGTGAAGTTCCATCTAATAGTGAGTTAACAGTTAATCAGCGCGCCCGCCCCCTCCCGATACACTCGCCTAATTGAATCGAGGACGGAATTAAAGGAGCCTGCGCGCGGGACGCGTGACCTCTTTACATTCAAATACGCTCGTCGGGCGGCGCCGTCACGCGCTGCCTATGGCCTACCCCGTGGGCGGCGCCCTCTGGAGAGAATTTCAGTCACTTCTATTAACTCCATTCTCATATCTTAAATCACCGAGCGAGACGTTTTTTTTATCATACAAACACAAATCCTTATAGTATTTTAAATTTTGAACTGTTTTACTTTTCGTTTTGCCATTGTTTTTAATATTTATGCTAGGTACAGTCATCTTTAAGGTCTAATGAGCAATTTAGTATTGTGCCAGTAATGTTTGCTTCTAACGCGAGCATTTTCATGTTCAATTCCCGAGTTCGGTTTTAAATTTGTTGTAGCTAGCAGTCTAAAGGTCTGCAGGCACGGGCGCTGGTGTTCATAAATATCAAGAAAAAAAAATGGTTTAGGCGCCGAGCTTTAGCGTGTTGATATAAATTTAGATTACGTTATACAACATTCTATTATTCCATAACTACAATAAATATATATCAAGTAAGACCATTATTAAATTCATTGTGAATGATAAGATTCGTTTGGTACTTCTAGTACGATTAAATTCGTTAGTTTTTTCGATAACAGTAAAATGAGGAATATATGAATTTTAAATAATAATACCTATATTATTATTTAAAATGCTAGTATTAACTTATATTAATCTTTTCACGTGCCAGGCGGATATCTGATTGACATCACATTCATCACGGTCATACTTTATGTTATGGAGAAGCACAATAAAAAAATAATTTCTTTTAGAGAATAAAGAGTCCGAGGGCGGGATAGAAATCAGTAACGGAAACAGAATCTAGATCGAGATCGTGCTCAGGTTAAGGTTTATGGGGAGTTAACATGGGCTGGATGTAAAGACGAAACATTTCATTTTACATCCATGTGAACGAAGCCGCGGGTAAAAGCTAGCAGCGGCATAAATGTGTTTTTCTATATCCTTTCCACTTTCCACTGTCTTCTCTCTAGTTTTTAAGCACTAGGAGTAGGTAGGTACTTCTCACTTCGACTGCTAGCATTGTTCCCTCAGTTTCGGCGTTGTCTCGGTCGGTCTTCGATTGAATGTTATGCAAATGTTACGATGTCTGTTCGTTTACGATAGCAATCGAATTTGGACTTGATCAGTGTTTACGGTTCGACGAATGAACCCATTTTGAGTTCCCCATCTCTATTGTCTTACAAATATATACAATTTAAATCGGGATTACTTTTATGTATTTTATTACGTAACCGTTCCGTACGGAATTTTTATATATAATGCTTTTATTTTACAGCTGAACTCAAAATGGACGTGCTAAGGGAACGCGAAGTCAAAGACAGTCTGGAGAGGCAACTGCTAGACGAGCAGAAAATGAGAGGTAAGTGCCGGAATTTATTGAGCAGATTTAATAATTAACGTACGTACACTTCGCAGATATGTTTCAATTTAATTAGCGGGCCCAGACTAAACATAACTTTGGATTTCAAATTTACTAGTGTAGATCGTGACCCTGACGCAATTAGAAGGACTTTTGTAATCATAAAATCGTACGCTGCGAAAGAAATTTATGATTATGAAAATTAAATCTTACCGTTAAACATCTAAGATTTGGCCGTACTTCAACGGAGGCACAGAAGGACATGCGATCGTCAGACGATAATTGAAAAAGGGAGTGAACACCGTTACGATTTGCGCCCCGAGCACGCCGTTGAAATACTGTAGCACTGAATTAGTGCCTTATCGAGCTCTATCTACGTCGCGGAAGGTGAAGTTAATATTGAAATGGCAGTGAATTTGAATCCTTGAGTGTGGATAGTAAATTTCCGCCTGTGGACGTTAAGTGTATTCAAAATCGTATTATTATATACCATTTACTCTACATTTTATGGAGGATAAATATAAAAAAAAAAACAGTGCCTCTTAGTATTCAAAAATGACCAGCACAGGGGCACTTGATACAATAGTCTCGAAGACTCAGAAAAATTACAATCATGGTCATGGTTCTGGAGAGTTTTGTCTGCGAAGAAAATTACCCGAGCAACGCCATTAATTTCTATAGTTCAGCGCTAACAGTGGAAGTGAGACCAACAATTCCGCCCTGGCCATCACTCGAGGGTATAATGCAAATTCAAAAATTCAATGCTATATCGATGTAAAAATGACGGCGTCTTGCAAATACATAACAGTTTTAAGTAATAAATTCTGCATTTCTACAATATGTCATATCTTAGAATTAAATTTATATGATCAATTACCTATATACTCTCACCACAGAACTAATGTTATATGAAACTGTGCTTATCTTCAATCTAACATCTGCAGGGAATGAGCATTTAATGAGTTCTTACAATCTTTTCATTGTCGGCCCTTATTGTTAGATGGGTTTCTGGAAGAACAAACAACGTGTAGTTTCTATGCGGCAATAAATCGCCGGCCGCGTTCTATGGAGCCGGCTACCTCCGCTTACGATGTTATGGTACCATTGTCTCGCGCTTCCTGCAGCGCTTATTTATTTGATGTGTTCGGACCGTTTTAATTATGATAAGGGTCGGTATATTATGCTATTATAATTTACAGATATTAATAATTCAAAGAATGATTTTTTTGGCAAATATTTAAAAAAATATTAAGTGCGCAATAATTTACAAGGACAGGCGCCGTGCCCTTCTAAAATCTTTTCCTTTCTACGAAACAATGTGTTGGAATCTTTTCTAATATTGATTACTTCGTAACAATATTTTAGTTTGTAATAAATGTGGAACAAATATAATTCGACCGATTGTATGTATCTTTACATTTTATTTTTGACTTTGTTTTAGTTGAGAATTTTAAGTTATAAAAATCGAATTTCAAATTAAAACTGAATAGACTCAAAATCTCATTATTCACATATAATTGACTTAATTCAATATTAACATCTGCCGTATTTTTTATTTTCCAACTTGGCAGAAGGTTAATGGATATGCTGATAGTTTTATTATAGCTTGCTTTGACGTCTAAACTAATGGCCATAATTTACCATTATTGAGGCCATTTAAGCTCGTTAACAACTTAAAGGTTAAGTTGGCGTGCGAGAAGTTATCACTCGTGGAGGTTTTAGTCGACGCTTCAGCAATCGATGCATTTATCAAAAAAATTTGAGGTGTTCTTATGATTGACGCTCCATTTGTAACACTAGAATGAGCTTACCTTGAAACATTTTTATTATGTCACCATGTTTTATTATCGGTTAGGGAACGAATTGCTTCTTTGTATTGAAAGAGCAATATTATTCAGTGTCACATTCCAAATTCTATAAATAGGGTGGCTAGTATTGTAAATATTTACGGATACCTTCAGGATGGTTTGTTTGTCACTGCCTGTTTACTCTGAAAGTATTCGACGTAGAATGGTTATGTAATTTCAAGTAATTATGGTTTTTGGTGGCTTATTATGTCATTATATAGATTACATACCTTAGTCTATATTTTATTTTACATTTAGGAATAGTAGTAATTGTTATTTTGGTAAACCTTAAAGGGGAACAAAAATATTTAAAAAAAATCATCGTTGAATGAAATAAAATATGAACATTTGAAATAAAATTATGCCTAACACGGCCTAATTAATTGGTAGCAGTTGACTGTTCGATCTCTATCTATTCAAATGTACTGATTCTCCAATTTTCTAAGACTCACAGATTTTATCAAAATACTTTATAACGAACGGAAAAATTGAAGAAAAAACTATTTCTTCTTAATAAAATAAAAATTGTAGTCTAACATAATAAATACACTTTGTTTCGTTTGAAGTACGCAGCGAGCGGTGCTTAATTTGTCGAAAGTTAAGAACTTGTAGCCGATGGTTAGGATTCAAATCCGATACTTGTGCTTCATATGCTCTTGCGCATCCGGCAACCATTGATTCCCTTCAATTAGAAGTAAATATAGAAAATTTATGAGTTAAAAAATATATAAAACAGTTATATTCAAGTCTAAAGTTAATGTACAATAAATGTGTATAAGGCTCGTTTGTTTGTCGTAGTATCTCACGCCAACTCTATGTATGGTTATAAAATACAACGGGAACGAGTTAGAATGCAACCAGGCGTGCGATTCAAATCTGCCTTTTATTTGCACGGCAAAAACACGTTCAACATTTTTAATCACGTACGACTAGTCGCTCCATTATGAATCACAATTATCGAACTAATTGTAACTTTTCATTGATTATTGAATATTATGAGTTAAATATATAAAATATTGTAGTAGATCGTTTTTGTCGTATTTATAAATCAAATGTCGACGAAAGTAAAAACGATAATAGGCTGGAATAGAGAGTTGCAGATTTTATATTCGATATTGTTGTTACAAATCAATTTTGGTCGCAATTCGTGGTTGAAATAAAGAAGAAAGGAAATACGTAAGCAACGTATGCATTTACATATAGATAGATCACTGACAATGTAAATGACATCAGAATAAATTAATGATACTCGCAGCAAGGTTAGGTCAAATCATTCCTTAGGCTGCAACAAAAGGTTAATTCTCGACAATGGAAAACGTACCCTTTATGCGCAATCCGCGCAAAAGAAACAGAACGGAGGCGGCCTTTGCGCAAATGCCAAGTGGGGAGGTGACCCGCGACGGCGAAGACAAAGGGTTTAATTCCTGCATTTGTTGTCATTGGTCGCTTTTCAAAGTTTGGACTCTGACTCAGTGTAGTTTAGAGTGTAAAGCTTCATTATTTCAGAGATGGCGTTTGTAATCTTTTGCGCTGCAGCGCCTTAAATGTCCATGCTAAGAATGAGACTAGTACAGTTTGCGAAGATATTTTGTTGTCAATGACTATTTAAAATTTTATGAATTGTAACGTTGTACATGTTGTACCTCATACTCTATTGTTTATTATTTTTATTGATAACTACTATTCATTTTGCACTCTTCTACTATGTCCACCTACCAACCTTTTTTGTATGACAGAAATTCAACTTTTTTGGTGAACCATGTAAATATTTTTCTCTAACTGAGTTATTAATACTACATACATCACATTTCAATTTTCTCTAATGTTCTTTTACGATCCGTCGAGCTTTGAAAATTATGAACAATACAGATCAAGGTCGCAAATCTAGAGGTTCGGAAAACAAACGTAAAAAGGGAGCCTAAGTTGATATCGATTCATTCCCCTAGTTACTTCGTACACACTTTACCTAAGTCATCTATTAGCTCGCATTTTGTTTCCATCGGCCTCGTGGATCGATCGAGTTGAGTGAAGGTGAAGATGTCGAGGTTACTATCGGCTACAGGGACTGGTCAATACCGGGGTAAGCATCAAGCCAACCGAGCTTGTCGGACGACCTACCTAATTGGCTGTAATTTTTGACACACAGTCGACCAAACTGTTGTATACAGCACAAAAGGTAGACATAAATTCCAGTTGTTCATATAAAATGGTTCTGTTCTGTAGATATCCTTTTCATGGATGTAAATTTTAAACCTTTCATTTTTAAACTCTTGTATTTTCACTCATCATTCTCACTTCCATCACATAATACATTACCATTTCAATAGTCTACCTGCGTTCATAACGTACGACTCATTCTATTGCCCTTTTTGTACTTATTTATGTTAAAGATTACTCTCGATAACGTTACAAAATAATATATATTACTCGCTATGAAGTTATGAAATTCTTATAAATATTACCATATTCAGAAATAAATTTACAAAATATTTGTTGTTGTTGATATTAACAATTAAAAAATCCAGTCTTTTCATGTAAAATAAAAAACCTTTAGTTTTTGTAACGAAGTTTGAACTTTATAAAAAAAGTTATACAAATATGATTTTATTTGTTAAACGTTGCGCTCAGATCTGAGAACTATCATGATAAATCATTTATTTTATGATAAATTAAAAAGAGTAAATATATATATTTTTAGGCATAGAGAGCAAAATATTTAAAGCACTGATTTACAATAATATTCTTGAGAGACGGTGATAGATATATTGATAAAGATATGATTAAAATATTTTTTATTCTTAAAAAATATTTTCAGTCAATTAGCTAACAGTGATCGATCAATAAAAATTACCAGGTATACATTAATATGTTTTATAAGTTGATAGTGTATATCAGCTGAGCATGATAGGATGAAAACAGAAATAAGTAAACTGCATTAGAACTTTGGGTATTGAAGTATTTTTAGTCTGTCTGCCTGTATGCTTACAGCTCGGGATCCATTGGTCCGATTTATAGTATCCTTTCGGAAAATGTTGTCTGACCAGCTTTTGGTATACATTTGTTGACGAGACGTAATCTAGAGAAACGATTTTAGTTGTCGGAAAATAAAATCGTGGCACATTGTTCATCCTCTTACTACATAATATCTAAGCTATAAAAACTATAAAGAAATATATAACATCTTTCGAATTCTACGTACATAATCCGTATACATGTGTAAAAAGAATGTTTATATGCCCGCTTTGATTAGCAAAGGCAGGGTCAGAGAAGGCGATGAAAATGAAGAAGGAGATACTTCTCCCATTAAATTAGATATAATTATAGTGCGAGGAATTGAAAGAGAAGGAAAACGAGATCGGGAGAGAGAGACAGCGAGACGAACAAGAGCATGAATGCAATTGTGAATAGAACCAAGATCAGGACTGACAGCGGCAACGGGGAGGCCGGCGGCCTTAGTACGAGGTGCTATAGGGATCGAAATGCCTATCAAAATTTTTGTCATCGCGGGCGGAATGGTGGGTGAAAGCTAGTAAAATAAGTGTACAACATTGTTATGTATTTTCCCTATACATTGGAGCCAAAACTTATATAACGTGATTTGAATTGTGCTATGCTTAAGTTATTACGTGTAATAGGGGGATGTCTGGGCGCCTCTCGTTTCTCGTGATGGAAATAATTATTGCTTTAGTGATTGTATCTCGCCCGCGCGCGACCACGGCCTGTTTGTGTCGAGAGTTTAATCTACTTCAACGCTACACCACCTACGCTTGGGTTTTGACTAGAACTTAATGGATTTAATTTTGCGAATGCCGTTTTATCAAAGCCGTGTCTATGCCGAGACGCCAGCTACTCGAAATACTTCATTATTGTGTGTGTGTGTGTGTGTGTGTGTGTGTGTGTGTGTGTGTGTATGTTTGTTTGTGTGCGTATGACGGCGTGCCTGTGTGAATGTATGCACACGCATTAATGTGCGTTTGTGTCGATAAGTAAGAATCGCCTCGGCGTAAGTACACAGATTAGACAATTATTCAGATGGGAAAAAGCGGTCATCAATCTGTAATAACTTTTAGAGGCTTAGTAGGTGCGCGCGAAACCTAGTAAATGAAATAAATATACAATATAGATTAACAAAAAAGCTAATCGACAGCTCCGCCGCATTCCGGTTGGTCGTCTTATTCGTTGTCGTTGCGCTGTTTTATTTACGACGCCGGACGCCCGGGGCAGTCAAAGGGCGGACGGGAAAATCCGGCAGTCGCACTGGGCCTTAATGGATTTAGCACGGCGCTGCAGCGGCGTCGGCCCTTTACAACCGCTCGCCCGCGTTGCATCACCCTGCCGGCTGATGCGGTACGATGTCATCCTTATATCGCGTTACGGGTTGAAATGCAGTTACACGATTGCAGAATTATTTCGTTTATAAGTGATTTCGGTCTACTCGTTACGTGCAAATTATTGTGAGATTATAAAACTTGTTCGGTTCATAACTGACAAAGCTTGTACATATATTTGGTCATTTGAAGAACGGGCAACGTGTTGGAGTGCGATTGGGATACTTTTGATGGCGAATTATATTAACAACAAATTTTGAAATTGAAAAAAGAGTAAAAAGGTAGTCCTCAACAATGGTTAAAAATGATTGTAATGATTAAAAATGTTTTTTGTTTAAATTACTTCGACGTATTTTTTTTATTTTCATTTACGACAAAAGAAATGAATAATATTACCTGATATTTTACTAAAAAAATATACTTTCTGTAAAAAATGTAATTTTTCACTATTAGCAAGTGTTTTATAGTGGTAAGAAAATAAAGGCTGAAAAATGACGTTGCATTGGTAATTCTTTTGAAAAGCATTTTTTTCTTATATGACTTCAAATTACAATTTCGACGACAACTCTTATGGCAATATACAATTAAATGAATACAGACTATTAAGAAAAGGAATAAATGACTGAAAGGTACACGGTGGTACGAAGCAAACTATGATTTTCTGAAACTCTCAAAATATATAGATATATTTTTTCATCAAACGATGAATATTTCGAGTAACTATTGGCCCATATCCTATACGGTCTGGGAGGTCCATCGATGCTGCCATCTCATACATATTTCACGCGGTGGTGCAGCACCCTTCAAACCGCACTGTTAATTGCCAAAAACCAATCATCAGATAAGCTTCGGAGAGAGTTACGGCACCAGCTCACAAAGGTTCGGGCCGGACCCATTTTAAAGCCTATATTCTAGTGCCGTTTGCCGAAGTCATCGATGTGATTACAAGTTATTTAAATTCAGCTTATATTCCATTTAGGAAATTCAGATTATTCCTCGGGAGGTTGATTAAATTTCAAGGACTCCGATAACGCGTAAATTAATTAGCAATTACACGGACAACGGATTACAATTATCTTAGCCCCAAAGTATGATTACTTTCAGTTTGAAGTTCAAACAACTATAGGTCAAAGTATGAGTATATAAATTGTAACTTTATATATATATAGATAGATATAGATATAAATATAATTATAACATCATAAATGTTAAGTCAAATTGAGATTATTTGAAAATCAAATAACACAATTAAATGTTTAATTTTTTTTTCATAATCATGTTTTGTTATATAACATATAGAGTAGATACCTAGATATCGTGGTACAAAATATACGCAATTAATAACGAACGTTTTACCCGGTAGCTATATAGAAATTGTCATTAAATTAAAGCGTAAATGAAACAATCTCAAGTTTAGGGTCAGACGTGCCGCGTGAGCCGCGAGGGAGGGACACGCACGAGAGTACCCCGTCGCTCGCCCCACCACTGCCAGATCTTTTGTGTCATATGATATTATCATGTCTCCTTGGAAGTTCACCGGGACGGATTCAATGTGTATTTATATTGATTTTAATGTCAAATCTGATTTCATTGTATATTTTTTACTTTTTAAGTGTTTCTGTTTGAAAAATAGCCCTAGTTTTTTTACTTCTGCCAATATAAAAGTCGATCGCGTCTCTCTAAATCTTAAACACAAAATGCAAACCAAGAGTACCATCACTTAAAACTTTATTAGTATATATTGTTACATATGGTAGTTGACACCAAGTCTTTTTCATCGATGCATTGATCCTTTGAAATATGTAATTTTAGTGACGAAAGTTTAGCTAATTTCAATGTTAATAAAAAAATATGATTGGCAATATAACCAAAAGGTTTTTTATGGACGTTTTTTGCATATTTTGTATATATCACACGGTATAGGAAATTTTAAAAATATCTTTTTTTTAAATAAAATTTTGTAAATAAATTTGGCAATACAAATAACTAATTCAAAAAGCTTTTATTTACAATAATCGTATACATTATATGTCAAAGGAAAAAACAAGCAGCTTTTACGAAATATTTCAACAGTGGTATTAAAATTCGACAATGCAAAATCAACGATTCTTTTGTGCAAATGTTCGTAACGTCGTGACTTTCAAGCGACCGCGAGTGCGCCCCTGTCTAAGACTCAGTTATTCGTGTAATCGCAAAGGAGTTCGCTCATTGTGCTGTAATTGAATAACATGTAGGCCATAACATCACGGCGAGCCCTGAAAGGGTTCTCAGAGGAAACTGCACGCCAATTAATGGACTCCTATATTACGAAATAATTTTCGTGTTACGTCTCGATTTCATATCGCCGTGATATTCCCTTTGATCAGGATATTAACTGCGTTAATGCATTGCAAAGTTTGATAACCCTGTTTCGTTATAGTGTGATGTTTTGTGAGCTGGTTTGATACAGAATTTTGTTGCTGTCGCCTCAAAGGTGTCAGACGATTCTAGATTGTCGATTACCTGCGGAGGTGGATGGTAGGTAGAATGAGCAAAGATAAAAAATTGAAATTCGAAAAATGTGCGCCTTAAAATTACATGTTCATCGTGAAAAGAACCGAGGAAATAATATAAAAATGAATAAATAAATAAAAAATCGAATTGGAATTTTTACTTGACTGAAAGAACTTTTGAATAAATACTTAAAGTAGTTATATGTCTTGAACATATTTGTCAAAGAATACAAACTTTCTTACTTAGTCTGTTCTGCTTGCTTTTGTCCGCGCAGATTGAGAATCTTGAGCAAGATTTCAATATGTATCAAAAGTTCAATATTAGACCGTATTATCAATCTCTGATCTCTCTCTACTTGCACTCGTACCTTTTGTCGCTCCTCTTCTCACTCGCTGCCCTCCCCCTCCCTTCTCCATATCTCTCTTTCCAGTGTTTACCTCTCTACCTTTTTCTAAACCTTCATTAATTCTTTTTCTCCTCTCTTTCTTTACGCGGACAAAGTGAGCTAGTAAACATGGCTACCTTGAATAAAATAAAATAACGACTTTCAAATTATCTGACGATGAGTTTTAACATTAAATCCTATCAAACTCGGTTATGGTTATGTCGAGTAAGAAGATAAGTAAACAGATATAGTTAGACAGTAGCTTTTGTACTTTTGTATGATGCTGTATTCTATCACAGTACCAAAATTAATCAAATTCCGTTCAATGATAAGAAGGCCTACAGACCAGCAAACACACAGACAAAACAAAAATAACCTGTGTCCTTCCATAGGATTTAAATTAACTTTAAATGAAATTTAATTGAAATTGAGCGAATCACCTGTGAAAACACGCATACAAACAGATAGATGGAGACACTTTGGCATTTATAAGTTCAGTATCGATAACCATGCACGGTGCGACCGTCACATAAAGGTTTGAGTTTCGTTTCGCGTGAGGGTGTCGCTGACGCTGTTGTTATCATATTATGTTAGCAAATGTTAAAATATTAAATCTTATTGTCGTAGATAAACAATATGAACATTCATTCTCTGAAATCTGCAGCTAATTAAATAAAATTAGGTAATCAACCCATACGACTAGAATTTTATTGATTCGGATTTTTTAACGAAATTAATACACTGAAGTTTATTAAAATATCCTTTTCAGATTCCGTTTTGAAATTTAAGTGTTGAATGTAAATGCGTAAAATTGCTGTCGACGAAGTTCAATATAGAGACGGAATAGTGTTATGCATGAGCATAGCGTCAAATGCTCGCAGGACGGCGCGTTACGGGACAACCGCGCGCGCCCGGGCCGCTGCGGCCGCGCCTTTGTCTGCAGGCGTCAGGAGGGAAACAGGCCATTACAGGAGTGAGCTGCCGGTTTGAAATTCAAATTCGGTTATCTGGCATCGCAGGGTGCGTCCGAATGAATGCGATGTATTGTTTGGTCGCATTTCATTGGGAATTCTGTAGAAGAGCGAATTACTAATTATTAACATCTGTATTATTTTCTATTTGTACACTATTATTAATTTAAGAGAGCTATTAAAAAAAGCGAGTGTGTCAGACTGTTGTATTCACGCTGCTCCCTTATTATAATACGTCTTCCGCCCGCGGCTTTGTCCAGGTAAACATAGAATGTATTCTTTCATATTGTACATGGAAAAACTAATCTCGTTTCCACTTTCTATTCCGGTTCCGCTATTCTTCTTCACTCTGATCGTGGTCACGCTCTCCACTCTATTTTGACCCGACAATCAGTTTCGACCCCGGCACTGTTCTCAATTTCGGTGCTGGTTCTGGGTTTTGATTCCGCTCACCGTTCCAATATGTATGAAGACAGGAAAAATGTTAGTGTCAAAATAAAGCATAGGCTATACTACTCTAGTATAGTGTAACTTTGTATGTGACAAATAATATTTGTAAGTACGTTATACAACCTCGCTATTCCTACCCCTCCAAACCCCAAGGACAACTTTTTTCTTAGCATTCGATTCAAATGAAATATACCTTATATTTTGCCTCAAGCCAAGCTATATTTCCCTGTGAAAACCGAATGAAAATCCGTTTAGTAATTACAAAATGTGCGTGGACAGACAGATTGATGAAAATAAAAAAAAATCGTTGTTTTTTCTTGTATTACCTTTCTCGCAACATCCTCTCTCTATTTCTCATACGTTCCTTCAACTTACAGACACAGCCGGCTTTACAGTTTTATTTTATGTATAAAGAAGTTGATTTGCAACAATAAGATTCTACTCTTCATAATTTTTTTGTATTTAGAAAAAAAGATCTTCTTCTAAAAATACACCCTCCTATATATTATGCGCACATATATATTATGTACCACCCATATCAAACTATCTTCATTATCATATAAGTGTAAAATTACTTCTCATTATTTTTAACATACGAACATGCTTATATGAAGCTTCGCTTCCGTGGCGCGTGTACTAACTAAAATATCTGCAATTTTGTCTATTTTTATAAAGTACTAAGTAAATATTCTCGTTGTTTAACGACTATTGTCTCAACAAACATAAAAGTATTTTTAAACCACGTATTTTAATTTGGCCTTATTCGGTTGCTCCTCACGTTATAGAGGACTTGATTTTTAGGTATTTATTTACATTTGGTATTGTTGAACCATTGTAACTCGGACCGCTTAGTTCGTGTCGCATCCTTGTGTATGACCATAACGCATCAGAGGATATCAAATAAAATAATATAATACAGATATTGCAATTGTTTGAGCATACGAATATAAACGAATCAGTTCGATGTACGCTTCGACGTCATGTCTGCCTCGAGCGACGTTGAGACCGAGTCTATTTTACGTCTATAATGAATACCGACATACAAAAAACTACATGCAGCATATAATAGGCTAAAGTAAAATTTTGCACAGAATAACAAGGTAATAAGATTCGGAGGCTGCTAACGGTCATTGCGCCCGCGTGGTGAGGACGTCCGCGGCCGACGGCTGGACGCGGGCTCCGAGACTCGGAGCCAGTGAGACATTTAATTTAAAAAATAAAAGCTATTCGTTGATTCGCTGGTGGTCAATATTAAGTCTGCCACCTTTTGTTTAGAAAACAACGCTCTGAACCACTGCACCGCCAGCGCCATTTTAGCGATCAGTCCATACGACTCGAAATAAAATAAATTTGTTCATTCTTTTTGGTAACCTTATACGTAACAATTTCATAATCGGTAGCTAGAACTGAAGTGCTACAAGAAAATTAAAAACAATGTATATTTATTTAGCTACATTGTGAAATATTTCCAAAAGAGTTTTAAACAAGAAAGTATCGTATTCGGAGGAAGTACGCTTTTATGTGTGCATGCACATGCCGGAGGCGTCTCCAGCAGGCGGCGGAAGGTCATTCGAACAGCCGGTTGCAACGTAATTAAAGCTCTATTTACAAGCCAATAATATTCAAATGCGTTTGAAAACCCCAACACATTGGATGAGCGTGAGGACTGTGATTGATAATAAACTGGTCGTTCTTGAACAAACATTTTGTACAGAATTGAAGTGGTGCAATTTGGTTTCTACACGGATTTTCAATTTGACCTTTTTAACATACCGTTTGAAAAACAGCAAATTAAACAAAATCCTCTCATCGGCACTAAAGAGAACTAGGTAAAATTAATACGAGAAGTTGTGAGCCACTGGAGCGCCTCAACGCGGTCCGAGGTCGTTGTGACTCCGAATCGAGTGCGATCGAGGCCGGGACCCCCACTTGTGAGTTATCCGGTAATCAAGAAGATATTTGGCGAGCGCCACATTTTTTCGCAGATCGAATATTTTGTAGGGCCGCGGCAGACGTGACCGGCGCGCGCGGGCGGTAGGGTGACCGCGCGGCGCGGCCCGGCGCGTGCTGCCACGGCGTACGATCATGACCCGCATCATGTGCGACTCGACGCGTAATGCTCTAAGGCATTTTGTGTGCTTATTGCATCGATTTTAGGCTAGCGTCAAATCAGTTATGGGCTACGATCTACTCTAGACAACATTTATTTGAACCGTCTCCATCTACAAGCACTCGAGCCAAATCAAACGTAGCGCGTAAAATCTTCACTGTTTATGCTACGGAAATTAAGAATGTAACATTTATTTTCTATTCGTATTTTTTTAAATTGAAGAATTCATTTGACATTTTATAAAACGACGCCTACACAATCATTACAGTCCTATTCCTTTTAACTTCTTATTATTTGAAGTTTTGTGCTTGTAATGCCAATATATATATATATATATATATATATATATATATATATTTATATATTTAATTTACCATATACAATACCAAATATTCCATAGGAATTAGTCTTGTTATTGAACACTTGTTTGTTATTTTAAATTATTGACCTAATTTCTATTAATTAGCAATTATAATCAAATCAAAGTCGCTTAAAATTCATATACCTAATACCTGCTTTTACAAAGGATTGTTCTACCGTTATTTATGTATAAAATAACTGATTAAAATTGTCTGATCGTTCGGCAATCAAAGTCTCGGCGACACCCTACCGTCGTCCCAATCATGGTCACAGCACACAACTTTTTC